>OW026366.1:206872378-207106100 GCA_932273885.2 Leucozona laternaria | reverse complement strand
CAAATCACAACGGCAAGTTACACGATTGAACAGCACGTCCAAATGATGAAAAGTTGTAAGTGTTCGTTAGTGCAAACGTTAGATGTGGTAGCCCTTCACAGTCGACTCTTCAGCGTTTGGTAGCCAAATTTGAGACGACCAGTTCGGTAGTCAATCAGCCAACCTTCGTACGTCAAGTGAATGCTAGATTGGCCGAAAACATCGCCCTGATCCGTGAAATTGTTCAGTACAACCCGAGGCAGTCGGGACTTGGGCCTTCACCTGTACAAGATTCAACTGACCCAGGAACTCAAAGTTCATGACCATAGAAAACGCCGTTTATTTGCTGACTGGGCTTCGGAGCGTTCGGAAGAGGACTTCAATTTTGGCCGAAATATAATCTTTAGTGACGAGGCGAATTTTTGGATGTTAACAAGCAAAATTGCCGTATATGGGACGTCACCAACCCACACGAGGTTTACCAGGTGACAATGCTGTAACGAAGCGTTCTATGCTACGTTCCTCCACCATTTCATCAGTAGAACACTGATTGCGTTTTAAAACCGACTCAATTCACAACCAATGCAAACACGTGACGTCACACGAATTGGTATTTGCACTCATCATTATGGAGTTCACATTCACTTCCACCAACAAAAATCATATGAGTACCTGCTCGAATGCAAGAAGGCACCCTTTTCGGTCATTGCTTAAGTCATATAAGGCAATAGTAAACTTGATTGGACCATCGTCAACAGGTCCACCCAGATACTGTCTTACGCAGACGACATCGACATCATCGGAAGAACCGAGCAAGCTGTACATGATTCCTTCATCCAGATCGAGCAGGCGGGACAAAATCTGGGGCTGCACATTAGTGAAGGTAAAACAAAGTACATGGTGGCGTCGAATGCGAGAGGAACAGTTGGTCAAACAATCAATATAGCGTAGCAAGAATTTGAAGTGGCGCAATCCTTTAAATACCTTGGGACAATAGTAGCAGCCGATAAAAATATAGATGAAGAAATACGCGGGCGGCTTCTCAAATCCAACAGAGCCTACTATAGTCTGTCAAAGCTCTTCAAATCCAGAAATCTCACCATAACTTCAAAACTGCTGCTGTACAGGACCATGGTCCTGCCAGTACTCACATATGGATCCGAGACTTGGGTGCTTAGCAAAAGGCACTCCGACCTCTTAGCCGCGTTCGAGAGAAAAGTCTTAAGGAGAATTGTTGGCCCCATATGTGAGGAAGGACGATTCCGGAGACGGTACAATCATGAATTGTACGCAATCTACCTTGAAGCAGATATCGTGACAAAAATTAAGCTCGGTAGACTCCGATGGGCAGGGCACCTAGCTTGCATGAGCGAAGAGGAACCTGCTCGGAAAGTTCTTTGTGGTACATTCTATGGTAGACGACAGCGTGGTGGACCATGCTTGCGCTGGAGAGATGGCGTAGACCAGGACGCCCGGAGCCTTGGGGTGCGCAACAGGATGGTGGCGGCTCGAGACCGGGATGGGTGGAGAGACTTATTGAAGGATGATGATGATGAAACTTGATTATACAACCAGTTTCGCTTTCGTTGCTTACGAGTAAAGTCGATTCGGTCTCTAAAGCCCGAACCACACTGCTCTCGTGTGTTGTGTTGTGGAGTAGTGTGTCGCTGTCATTCCAATGTATTTCATAGATTTCGACGCAACACATCACACGATACAAATATGGCTCTACGCATATGAAATACATTAGAGCGATAGCGACACACTACTCCCCAACACACCACACGAGAGTAGTGTGGTTCAGGCTTAAGCTTGTTCGACCAATGAAATTCTGCATGAACGATTTGAGAGTTTGGTTATATCTGTCATCAGATGTGAGGTGAATTGGCCACCAAGATCATGCGATTTGACCCCGCTAGACTTTTTCTGGTGGGGTTTCCTGAATTCGCAGGTCTATGCGAGTAAGCCACAATCGTACGCTGCCTTCAAGTTGAACATATCACAGGCCATTGCTCAAAATCATCTGGATCTATGCGGAAGAGTCATTGCAAATTGGACCACTCGGATCCGTGCCACCGTAAGAAGCCGAGGCGGGCATTGGAACGATGTCATATTCCATACACAATGGCATACATGGGCCATTCAAATAAAAAAAAAATTGATAATAATTCACACAAAGCTTGTTTTATTCCATTTCAACATCTATCCACCCTTATTGAAAACCCCTTTACTTACGGATTTTCTATATGTTCTCGTTCGACTACATAAAGTTTTATCGTAAATTTTGTGCAAAATGGATTCGGAGAACGGATAAACTTCTCTTCACAAAACGACAACGAAATGATTTAACTTTCACAAAGCTCAAAAATTCAAACCGGCACTTCTTCGTACAACTTCCTGCTAATGCATATTTCTTTATACCACAGTGTATTATGTGGATCCACATAAATATTTGGCTACTAACTTCGCCTCAGTAAACCTCGCTTGCACCGGATCCACTCTGTGCGAGTGAATACGAGTGGTATTCGCTAACATTTGCTTAGTTCGCGTGAGTAACATTCGTTTTCACCCGAACCGCAGCTAAATATAAATGATTGATTTGATTTGCGTTTTCCAAAATAGGTAATCAATAATGTTCAATTTGTTTTCATTCGTCTTTTTTAAACAGCTTTACCACAGAACAACCCCCTCATAAGTGGATTCCATCGAATGTATCATTTTGATGAATATGTTACGGCAAACTGTTCTTCGGATTACTCAAGTCCTTCCGCGATTCTATCATGGTATATAAATGGTGAATTGGTAAGTAAAGCATTTTACTTAAAATTTATTTATTTTTGTTACATTTTTAATAAATCGAATCATACATAAGGTAAAAAAAAAAATTATTATTCTTTTCTACTAAAAGGCTTTGCCTGCAGAACTTCAGCTAAGACAAGAAAATACATTTGCTGCCCATGACTATCTTCTAAAACGTCAAACACTTCAAATAAGTTTCTATGTGAACGGACCGCGTTTCATACATTTCCGAAAGATATTGGAACTAAAATGTGTCGCAGATATCATAAGCTATCCGCAACTTCGACGAGACTCTAAGTTGACTGCAATTCTAACGCATGATCAAAACCTGAACAATCAAATGCTTCTTAGTACAGGTGTGTGATAAGATGATAAAATTGATATATTTATTTTTTTTGTTTAATTTTTCTCCACAGGTGGACGAAGTGCTTCTTCAACTTCTATACTCGCAATTAGTATTCTAGGCATACGACTCACTTTGTCTATCATCTTTCTTCAGGCTAACATTTTTAGCTAGTTACTCAGACTCACATCCAGAATGCCACAAGAATTAAATCCTTATAAAGGTGTTATTAATTACTTCGTATAAATGTTAAAACAGGATGTAGTGAAACACTATACCCATAAAGCATGAACTGAGAAGGAAGTGTTAAATATTAAACAAACAGAAGGGTTCACAGGGGAAATTTAAATTCATAAGCACCTTAAACATAAGTTTAGTAAAAAATAAAAATACAAAAAATATAAATCCAATTTACATTGACACACACAAAATATACTTATCAGCAGACAATTAAAGGATTTTTCGAAGAGTTTAAGTATAATTTTAATTTTTGTTAAAATATATTTTGTACATTATAAGTAGGTAGGTTAGTAAGTTGGTCCTGTGAAATAAATAATCAATGAGAGACGAAAACAGAATAGGGAATGTGTTATTATATATAAGAATTTCAACGTTTTGTTAAGAATTTGTGTTTTTTTATTACGTAAGCATTTTAATAAAAATATAATTATTTAACAATATAATGTGTTTCTCACTTTCTATGATCATAAAGGGTTTTTCAACAGGGACGATACAAAAGTAGAGCAACAGGGACAGCAAACGACGCCATATTTCTTGCTGCTCTTTTGACATTTCTCTTCATTTAGGTTTACCATTTTATGATGGAAAGATATACGAGCCAACAACGAGTCAAAATTATTAAAATTTTCTACCGAAATTCGGAGTCAGTGGCCTCAACGTTAAGAGCGCTTAAAAATCGAAAAATCATCTTCAGCGATGAGGCTCATTTCTGGCTGAATGGCTTCGTCAATAAACAAAATATGCGGTATTGGTCAGGCAGCAGTCCACACGTACTCCATGAGTCATCCTTGCATCCCGAAAAAATTACGGTTTGGTGTGGTTTATGGGCCGGCGGCGCCATTGGGCCGTACTTCTTCCGTGATAATCAAGACCGGCACGTTACTGTGAATGGGGATCGCTTCCGTTCAATGATAACCGAATATTTTTGGCCCCAATTGGATGATATGGACTTGGAGGACATGTGGTTCCAACAGAACGGCGCCAAAAGCCACACAGCGAATATCACAATCAATTTATTGGAAACCAAGTTTGGAGAACGTGTTATCTCACGAAATGGTCCAGTCGCTTGGCCGCCTCGGTCGTGCGATTTGAAGCCGTTAGACTATTTCCTGTGGGGCTACGTCAAGTTTATGATCTATGCCAACAAGCCAGCTACGATTGATGAACTTCGTACAAATATCGAACTTGAAATTGCAGCAGTATCGGCCGATTTATGCTTGAAAACCGTCGAAAATTGGGTTCAGCGTCTGGACTTCTGCAAGCGTGCCCGTGGTGGTCATGCAAAAGAAATCGAGTTTTATACATAATGGCATCAAACGTACTTTCACAGGAATACAAAATTTCATTAATATGCAAAACCGTTTTTGTTTTATTTAAAAAAACTTTTGTAGGGCTTTTATTGAAAAACCCGATATAATCTTTTCTACACCGCACCGGTAAGTTTTCAAATGGTTCAATATGACAAGCTATTATTAACAGTGTGATCTTACATTTAAGTTTCTGAATTAAACAAAAATTCAATTTTTAACATTTTTGTTTGGCACGACTTAAAAGTTTCAGAAGCTCATGTTAAATGGGGGAAGCATTCAGAGGGGAATTACGCCAAAATTAGATTTCATCCCCTAGACAATGAGCAACAATTAAATGCCGATTCCAGCCTGTCGAAAAAAGTTTGTCATATCAAAAATTATTTAAACTTATGCCTTATTATTATAACTGTTATAATAAATGAAAATTTCAACAAATTACATCCAGCCTAGTACGCTGCTGGATGATGCGAAACTTAAAATCCCATATAAAAATGCCACAATGAAAACGCAAACGAAAAATTTCGTTCTCCTTTTCGTTTTGGAGTAAGCCCTTCGATAAGCCAAATTGATAATAATTGTAGCAGATTATTTGGAGAAGTATCCGCTCTTTAGATGTGTTATCATCTATGTCGGCGCACAGTGGCACGTATTGGCCTTTTTTGGTTGCAAAAATCATATCTCTTAAACGTATAAAGAAATCGCCAAATTTTTTTGTATCTTGAAGGAAATTTCCATGGCTATAAAATTTGTGAATATTAAGAAAAAATATTTACAGGGTGCTTCAGAATCAGCTGCTGAAATAAGAAGTTTTAGTTAAGATATGGTTAACATAATTGGTATTTAATTCTAAAAAGCTCAAAAGTCAATTTATGAAGTTATTTGAGCGTAACTTAGGTGAAACAGTGTTGAAAAAAGCAAACAAACCAATTTGAGTGAAACAGTGGGGAAAAAAATCAGTTTTTGTTTTCTTTTTTATTAATTGATTTTTTAGATTTTTTGTTTAAGAGAGTAAAGGGTTTTCCAATAAGAGGTGTTATTTTGAATAGCCCGCTATTTCGGTAGCTGTCACTTTTTAAGCTGTCATTTTTTGACATTTGACAAGTAGAAACTACGCCATTAATAAAAATGGAACGATAATGGAAAAATTCACTATAAAAATGGTGAAAATTTGGCAGAGACGGTTCGTAAAACTAAAACATTTTTGGGTCGTCGTGAGCACCTTGTCGGACCGCAATACAGGAATTAGTGGACAAATTCGAGCTGTTGGGACAAGTTAGTGGTGTGAAGAATAAAACCCGTGCACGTCGCTCAAGAACAACTGAGAATATTGCTGTTGTAGCCCAAAGTGTTGAAGAAAACCCAGGTTTGTCCATTCCTCGTCGTTCTTTGGAATTAGGCATTCCACAAACGTCATGACACCGTATTTTGCATAAAGACTTGGGTCTCAAGGCTTATAAAGTTCAGTTAACACAAGAACTCAAGCCGGATGATCATCAACAACGTCGTGTCTTTGCTGATTGGGTCCTTGAAATGCATGAAAATGATCCGGAATTTCATCGAAAAATCATCTTGACTGATGAGGCCCATTTCCACCTCGGAGGCTACGTCAACAAGCAAAACTGTCGCATCTGGGGCTTGGAAAACCCAAGAGTTATTATTGAAAAGCCTCTCCATCCTCAACGCGTGACTGTTTGGTGCGGTTTATGGTCCGGCGGGGTCATCGGACCTTACTTTTTCGAAAATGAGGCTGGAGCAACAGTTACGGTCAATGGATTGCGCTATCGAGAGATGATTAATGATTTTTTATGGCCGGAATTGGATGGTATTGATCTGGACAACGTTTACTTTCAACAAGACGGCGCTACGTGCCACACAAGCAATGAAACCATCGATCTTTTACGGGAAAAGTTTCCGGACCGTGTTATCTCTCGAAGAGGTGATCACAATTGGCCACCGAGATCTTGTGATTTAACACCTTGCGACTTCTTCCTTTGGGGCCACGTGAAAGATAAGGTCTACGCCAACAGCCCAGCGTCGATTCAAGACCTCAAAGATGGAATTCGTGAGGCTATCGAGGACATAGGGCAGCCACTTTGCGATTTGGTTATGGAAAATTTCATGAAAAGGATATGGTCTTGTAAGCGTGGTCGTGGCGGCCATATGGCTGATGTTGTGTTCCATTATTAACGGCATACCTTCCTCTTTATAATGAAATAAACATCCGATCATTTATCTCAAAAAATGCCATTTTTCTTTGAATATCAAAATAACACCTCTTATTGGAAAACCCTTTACTAAATATAGTGTAATATATGTAAGAAGACTTAATTTTTCCTACAAAAGCCTACGTTTAGAGTTAAAAAATCCCGATAAAGTAATGTGATTCTTTTTAGTCTATCATTTCTCAGCTAAAAGTTTTAAGGGTTTAAAGTTTTGTAAAAATTTCCCAGATATCAGTAAAAATCCTAAACAGTAAAAGAAAAAATAACATCACGTCTGTAGATTTAGTCATTTTATTTATAACATATTTTATTTTTTTTTAAAAAACAATTGGTGTGACGTAGATTCTCCAACAAAAAAAAATAATTATTTTTAATAAAAGAAAATATTAAACAGAAAATAAAAAAAAAAAAAATAAAAGAAAACATGTTTAGAAAAATCTACGCCTCAATGCTTTTAAAATTTTTGAAAAATCATTTCAAAATACCTACAGATTCCCTCACAAACAAAATTTTTACTTTCCATGCAGCGATCTTTAGCTTCATAAAAAAATCTATTTTTTTCACAAATTCCTTCCAACGAAAAATATAATCGATCTATCGACAAAAGTTTAATGCGAATTAACGTTGTTTATTTGATATTTTTAGGTAAGTCATTTTTATCTGCTTAGAGATCGGGAAATCCGAAAGTTACCAATATGGGAAAATTTTAAATTTGCGGCTTCCTTTTTGCTTCAATTGCTAAAAAGTAGTAGAAATAACAGTTGAAAAAATTGTGAAGAGAAATTTGCCAAGTTTATACATAAATGTACATACAGAAGTGTATACATAACTGGTTGAATCCGTAGACAAAGTTTTTTTTTTTAAATCGGAACCGCATTTTAACAAAGTAATCTCGTAGTTTTTTTGTTTGGGTGTTAAAAAAAAAATAACTAGGGGCGGCAAAAATTGGGTCTGCCACGGGCGCCCCTAACCCACGCTACGCCACTGATTTCAAACCAACACTCATACCTGCAAAACAAAGAAAAAATATTTTCCATGATTTTTTTTCTGCACCTGACAAAAAAAAACTCAGTAAAAATTACTGACTTCATCAAATCAAATCGCTCTAGCTCAGCTCCATGCAATTTTATGCAGCTGAGTTTTTGGTTTTATATGAAGAGATATATAAGGATTTACTATCCGTCGAGCTTGGCTTGATTATGTTTGAACCCATTTTTTTTCTACTCAGTGTAAAGTCGAAAAAGCGTGCAAAAATGGGTGTTTCAAAAAACATTAAATTCAGCAGTTTAAACAAATTTTTTATTTTTGTTTCATTTCTGATTATTGCAATTACCACATATATCAAGTAAAAATAACAAAAAAAAGTTTCATTTACACCTTTTTCCTAGTTTTTAAACTCAAAATTAAATTTTTTTTTTTTTTAAATAATTGTTTTTTTTTTTTCTCACCATACAAATTTGTCGACTTTGACTCGCTCTACAAGCTAAACCATTCATACAGATGAAATAATTTCTTCGATTACTAGAGCTCCAAACATTTGTTAATTCAAAAAAGTTATACATTATAAAAAAAAACCCACCCGAAAAATGAATTTTGCCTAAACGGGCTACTGTGCGGCGGTAGAGTGAAAAAAAACGTGGACTTTCCCCTGTGTGACGCTACTAGGTAACACTACGATGTAGCATGTTACGTTACGAAAATCTGCATAGTAAAATATTCCCTTCAAGCAAACTAGTCCGTTTTGGATCCGTGCACGTTGTCAATAACGTATGGACGACTTCCCATATATGGATCCAAATAATATGGATCCTCAAAACTGCGTTTGGCGGCTCAAATTAGTATGGAAGTTAGAATCACCACGGAACGGAACCGCACTTGTGCATGTATTGTGAGAAAGAGAGCTCACCGTCACCATACTAAGTGAAAACTGAAACAAAACGGATCCAAATCGAATCAAAACAAAATTACTTCTGCAATCGAGTTCTACATTACCTTCAACAAACAAACAAAGCCTTTTTTTCATTTAAAGAAACTGTTATTGATCAATTATAAAAACAAACATTCACAAACACATTTTGTCGCACTAGGAAGGATGAAATGAACGACAAACATTAAAATTTGCCGGAATGTCAGTGGAATTTTAATTTGATTTTCTCAAAAAAAAACTCCATTTTTACTTTCTTAGTACTTTTTGTTTTTGTTTACAAACAAGGTTTAATAGTTAGCCCAAGGTTTCAAAATTGTCCTCAGTTTTCAACATAATTTAATTCGGTAAAGGTAAAGCAAAAAATTGCACTTCAATATTCAGATGCAAAAAGCTGGATATGTCAGACAAATTATTTTTAGTGTCCCCTTTCACATAAGACGGTGTTCACATTTATTTATTTATTTCAACAACAGACAATCACGTCAAAGTTGTTTAAAATGTTTTACAGTTTAGTTTAACAATTTGTTTACATAACAATTCAAATAATAAACATAACAAAGATACAATCATATTTAATTTGACTGTCTATAATACAAAATAAGTTTCAAACAAGGTGCAGATTTATTAAAATCAATTAAACTATAAAATTTATTAAAGTCTCGACTCATAACATTAAGAGGTTCGTTTAAACCATAATTGACCCTTGAGCTAGATGTGTAGAAGAACGCTGGATTTCTAGTAGATCTTGGACGGGTATTGATTTTGAGTTGATTTAGAATATAAGATGAGTCAATAGATCCCGACAGAAGTTGAAATAAGAACATGACATTATTAACCTCCCTCCTTTTTTCCAGGGGCGACATGTTTAGAAGATTTAATCGACTTTCATATGGCGGTAAGTGTTGCGTTGGGTTCCATGGAAGATGTCGAAGTTCATACAGCAGGAAACGTTTTTAAACACTCTCAAGTTTGTTAATAGCGTTGTCATAACTAGGACACCAAACACAGCTATAGTATTCCAACACAGGGCGAATAAGTGCACAGTAAAGTGTTTTAAAGATGTAAGGATCATTAAACTCCTCATTATTAATCCAAGACGGCCCCTTGCTTTGCTAATTATTGTATCGATATGAAGATTGAAGGAAAGTTTAATGTCAAATAGTACTCCCAGATCATTAAACATATCAACTCGGCTAGTAAGAATATTGTCAACAAAGTAGAAGGAGTCAGCCAGATATCGTTTCCGAGAGTAGGTCATTATCTTACACTTATTAGTGGTAAGATCCATTCCGTTTTGTGAGCACCATTCAAACACCTTATCAATGTCATGTTGAAGAAACAGATAACCGTTATTACTTTTAAAACCATATATTAGTTTGAAATCATCAGCAAACATCAAAGTCTTACTGTACAAGATAGCAGTGTGTATATAATTGAAGAAAAGTAAGAAAAGAATAGGTCCAATATGACTTCCTTGAGGAACTCCAGATACGACGTTTATGGTTTTAGAGATGACATTTTTCAGTTTGACATATTGGGTCCTGTTTTTCAAGTAGGATGCTATCCAAGTCAACATCCAGTTTGGAAATCCATAACAGTTAAATTTAAATAGAAGTATTTTATGGCAAACTCTATCAAATGCTTTACTTAAGTCACCATAGAATATATCAATTTGAAGGCCTTCGGTCAAGTTTTTATTTACTTAATTGGTGAATCCAAGAAGATTTGTTGAAGTTGACCTGTTACTGCAAAAACCTTGTTGTTCATGTGCAATTAATCCTCTGAAGTGAAACTGAATGTGTTTACACACAACATTTTCAAATAATTTTGGAATGCATGAAAGTTTTGCCATGCCACGATTATTTTCAACTAAATTTTGTCTGCCACTTTTATGAAGAGGTATTAAGTAAGAAGACTTCCACAATTCAGGAAAAACACCAGTTGACAGAGAACAATTAAATATAAATGTCATAGCGGACGAAATGTGAGACTTACATGATTTTACGAATATAGACGGAATATTGTCAGGGCCAGGGACATAATTATCTTTTAGATCGTCAATGTATTGCACTATTTCATCTTCATTCAGTCTTAAGAAAGGTATATCACAGTTCGATTGAGGTTCAGTCTTATCACAGCATCTTACTTTTTTAGTACTATAGGCCTGTTGAAAAAAGTCGGCAAACATATCACATATTTCATTATCACAGCTTGAGGTATTATCTTTATATACTGCACGGTTGAGGGAAAGGTTGAGCATTTTCGTTTAGAATTGATGAAATTCCAAAAAGCTTGAGGATTTTTTGAAATATTGCACTTAATTTTGGCAATGTAGGCTTTATATGATGTTCTCAAATTATTTTTAAATAGTCTTCTATAATAAACAAAAGATCGGTAGTTGTGGTATTTATTTTTTTAAGTTCCTTATACGTCTTAGATCTTTTTGACTTAATTATTAAAAAATTCATCAATTTTAGCAATATTTATTTTTTTTAAATTAAATGCAGTTTTTCGTGTGCTAAGAGATAATCTGTTCAGTTCATCACTTAGTGTAATATCACACTGTAAAGCACAATGATGAGGCACCTTAGGTAGCATGTAGTCTTGAACATTAGAAACTTCACATAATAATGGACTGTCAGTAAAAACGAGATCAAGAAAACGCACATTTTCATTTGGAATTCCATTGATTTGGCTCATTCCGGTAAGAAATATTGATTCTATAAAATTTCTTTCAAATAAAGGACCACGTTCGAATACATTATATGATGACTTATCATCCTCATCAAACTGCCAGTCGAGATTTGTTAAGTTAAAGTCTCCAAAGACCATGGTTTTAGAGTTTTTTGTAGATTGAGCTATTTCAGTAATAGCAGAGGAATATTTCTCATAAAAAAAAGCTAGAGACCCTGAAGGGATATAATTATAATGCAACCAGGACATACGAAGAATGTGAAGACGATAACTCAACAGTAATAAGTTCCAAGTCTGTGTACAAATGTGCATTTATAACCTCAGAATTGTAACAATATTTAACAGCAATTAGTACTCCACCTCCTTGTTTATGTAGGCTGTTCGAAGAATTCCTGTCCAAACGATAAAGATTATATTCAGGTGGAACTATTTAAGCCAAGTTTCTGTTAAGTTTACAACGTCAAAATCTCCATTCAGGCAGTTCATGTTAAAAATCGCCTAACTCATCCGAGTTTTTTTTTTATTTTTCTATGCTTTTATCTCGTTCTCACTCATCAGTGGGAAAGAAGTAAAGGGAAAGGCACAAAAAAGTCAAAATAAATCGAAGCAGACAGTCCAATGTGAACACCGTCTTAGAAAATAGCCACTTTCAATTATCAGGAGAGAAGAGCATGAACAAAAGGACTAAATGAAATTGCCAATAATGGTCAACGATTTGATAATTTTTTTTTGACATTCCCTTGTCCCTTTCCCGTGTCCGTTCAACCAATAGACTGTGAAAAGAAACTACTAGAAAATTACTGCGGAGATTTTATTTCCTCGTGTGAAAGGTAAAATAAATTTCCAGTCACTGACTTTGACTTCCTAGTGTTTGTTTGTTGGGAATTTTGCTTTTGAGAAGTCATCTATTAGATATGATACAGGTAATATAAAAAGTAGTATACATATGTATGAGTTTTATTATTTATTAATCAGTGTTGTCATTTCGCAAATTCTGAGAGTAGCACTTGTCGGAAAATTTCGGGAGCATTCTTAGAAGTTGAGCAGCCCTTCAAAAATTCAAAATATTCATACAACATAACAATTTTAATTCATCTTTAACAAAAAAAAATAATATAAAACATTCATTGTTAATATGAAAAATATTTCGAAAAACAATTAAAACGTTTAAAAATAAATAGATGTGCATACATACCTACTTACATATGTTAATATAAATAATTATTATTATTTTGAGAACAACCTAAGACGGTGTTCACATTGGACTCACTCCGCGCGGCTCATTTTGACATCTTTTTGTTTTATCGTACTCCACCTCATGATGATAAAGAGATGGTCTAGTGAGGCAGGATATTTTCAAAAAAATTAAAAAATCCTGCCTCACTTTCTCATATAGTGAGGCGGAGTGAGACAAAAGAAATAGATGTCAAAATGAGTCGCGCGGAGTGAGTCCAATGTGAACACCGTCTAAAAGACTAGTCAATAAAAGCAAGATGTCTTTTCGTGACTTTTAATTACGTTTGGTTACGTTCTATATGAATTTTCATACAGAAATTCTCATCTGAAAATTCCGAATAAAGTGATTGTGGTGGGGGCTGGAGGAAATGTTGAAGTATTATAAAGGGTTTTCCAATAAGAAGTGTTATTTTGAATAGCCCGCTATTTCGGTAGCTGTCACTTTTGAAGCTGTCATTTTTTGACATTTGACAAGTAGAAACTACGCCATTAATAAAAATGGAACGATACATGCTTCAACAACGCATTGAAATTATTAAAATTCACTATAAAAATGGTGAAAATTTGGCAGAGACGGTTCGTAAAACTAAAACATTTTTGGGTCGTCGTGAAGCACCTTGTCGGACCGCAATACAGAAATTGGTGGACAAATTCGAGCTGTTGGGACAAGTTAGTGATGTGAAGAATAAAACCCGTGCACGTCGCTCTACAACAACTGAGAATATTGCTGTTAGCCCAAAGTGTTGAAAAAAACCCAGGTTTGTCCATTCCTCGTCGTTCTTTGGAATTAGGCATTCCACAAACGTCATTACACCGTATTTTGCATAAAGACTTGGGTCTTAAGGCTAATAAAGTTCAGTTAACACAAGAACTCAAGCCGGCTGATCATCAACAACGTCGTGTCTTTGCTGATTGGGTCCTTGAAATGCATGAAAATGATCCGGAATTTCATCGAAAAATCATCTTGACTGATGAGGCCCATTTCCACCTCGGAGGCTACGTCAACAAGCAAAACTGTCGCATCTGGGGCTCGGAAAACCCAAGAGTTATTGTTGAAAAGCCTCTCCATTCTCAACGCGTGACTGTTTGGTGCGGTTTATGGTCCGGCGGGGTCATTGGACCTTACTTTTTCGAAAATGAGGCTGGAGCAACAGTTACAGTCAATGGATTGCGCTATCGAGAGATAATTAATGATTTTTTATGGCCGGAATTGGATGGTATTGATCTGGACAACGTTTACTTTCAACAAGACGGCGCTACGGTGCTTGATTTGTGTTAATTAAATTCCATCACGAACAAATTAATACATATTTATTCAAAAGAATTTATTGTTTATTATTATTCTTAGAAAAATGTTGCGAGAATTCTCCATCGCAATGTTGTGGAACCTTTTTTTCATTGAACTTTACATAGTTTAGCTGTATTTTGGAGGCCATGCATCTCAATAAATAGATTTTAAAACAGAAACAGAATTTACTGCTTAATTGAAAACACTAAATAAATTTAAAAAAAAATGTTGCTGATTTATTTATTTATGATACCATCCCCAAAACTACTCACGCTGAATTTTTCATTTACGAATATAATTAAAGTACTATGTTATTTCGTTTTAACGTAAATCCTATAGGTTAATGCAAGAATTTGACACTGCAACTTTCGACTGAAACTTTTTTTTTATAAATTCATATCTGAATGTTCAGATTTCTGGTTGAACGTACCCATTATATCACTATCCTCTTCTGAAATTTAACAGAGATGTGCAATCTTTTGTTAAAACAGGGATGTGAAAAAATATAAATTTGTGTTTTTCATATCATTTTCATTTTTGTCCACATTAATTTGTTTTAATTTTTTTAATGTGGTAGCACAGTAGCTCTTTCTGCAGCAAAGTAGCCAAATGCTACTATAGTAGCCATTACGACAACACTGATGCCAATCCTTCGTACCTTTCATCCTCCAAAAGCCAATTGTTTATATGGTTGTATTTGTTATTTCATTCCGTGTCATGTCATGTCCCCACACCAATAACAAATTTTCTTTTTTCTCTCAACTTCAATTAGAATTAAGTTTTAATTTAAAAAACTAAAAGAAAAAATAAATTTTTTTATAAAAAAAAAAAGTAAGAAAAATTAACAATTAATTAACACACCTAACATTTGTGCAAGCTTAAAGCCTCTTCTACAATATCATCGACAACACCATACTCACCACAGTTATCTTCATGGTACTTTGTTTGGTTAAATTTTCGTATCATATGAGACTATGAGAGTGAAAAGTAGCATTAATCTTCCCAAATATTTTCCAATTTTTTAGAAATTTGCGATATTAACTATTAATACCAAACTTCAGTCAAATTGAGAGGGCTTTAAATTTATACATACGAAAGTATCGCCAAATATTAAAGGTTTATTCGATTTATAGCTACAATTATGATTGAGCTGTCAAGCTTGTTCGTATTAAATGGAATATCAGACGTGACGAGTGTGACAAGGAGGTTGAATCATAAAAAAAACACAGACTTTCATATTCGGTGATGTGAAAAAACGCCCGACGAAATAAGGCCACATTCAAAATGTGGCCTTATTTCCATGTAAAAATTGAAATAAGGCCCTTATTTTCAACTTATCATGGAAACAGGGCCACATTTAAGCATGGAAATAAGACCACACTTATAAAAAAGATTGTTTGCTACTACTCTATAAATTTTTAAAAATGAATTTATAATTTTACTAAAATAAATTAGAAACTGGAATAAGAAACTTTAACTTTTGGCCAAATAAATTCTATGTTTAGACAGACATATAAAGTTTACAGCATATAAACAGTGAGCTAGGTATGAAGGGGCATGCTGCCCCCCTGCAACCCTCCTGCTTGGCTTCACTGTAGGATTTGGAAAAGATGCAAAGTTTTTTTGATTTAAAGAAACCTCACTGTATCAACCCAAAAAGTTATCACTACAATTAAAAGTCATTTCTTATACAGGGTCATTCATTTCGAGGTTTCAAGTTGGTAGCGTTGGCATTTGACACCTGTCAAACTCAGTTGGCATTTGAAGTGTCATAATATTAGTTGAATGTTTGTCATTTACGATAATGGATCGCTTAACAATCGAACAACGCGTTAAAATTATTAAACTTTTTTATACAAAAGTGGTGATTCAAACTTAGCAACTTTTTATGATTATGGTCGTCAAATCGACCGACTACGGAAGCAATCGGTAAAATTGTGAAGAAATTTGAAGAGAGTGGAAGCGTTATACTGATGTCGCAAGGCCTGTGCATCTTCGTGATGTATGCTCAGTCGAAAATATTGGTGCTGCAAGTGCAAGTGTTGCTGATGATCCGAATTTATCGATTATTCGTTATTTTTCTTGACCGACGGTTGAAGATCATGACTTGGACGTTATGTGGTTCCAATAAGACGGGGCAATAAGCCACACAACACGACCAATTATGGCATAAGAAGTTTCCTGCTCGCGTAATTTCACGTTTTGGCGACGTCAATTGGCCACCAAGGTCATGCTATTTGAGAAGCTTAGATTTTTTTCTGTAAGGCTAAGCTAAAGACCGTGATTTCGCGAATAATCCTCGAACTCTAGACGCATTAAAAACCAACATTACTCAAGTTATTGCCGAGATACCGCCCGAAATGTGCGAAAAAGTGGTTAAAAATTACCTCAAAAGAATCGCTTTCTGCGAATCTTTCGGCGGCGGCCTTTTGATTAATATTGTTTTTCACACTTAATGATAAAGTCCAAGCTTTATAATTAAATAAAATTTTTATCAAAAATGTATCGCTGTATGTGTTTTATTTAGCTTTACTTTCGAAACCGAAAAGCTAATGACCCTTTATATTCTTAATTTTAGATCTATGATATATTTAACTTACATTTTGATTCGCTGATGCCTAACAGTATTTTATCAATGTTTAAGTTAGTAAGGTTAAATAAAGTATGAGATAAAAATTCTAAAACACTTCGTTTGCGGAGACCCTCAAAATATTCAAAAAAATAAAAAAAAACTAGTCCACTTTGGAGGTCCATTCTGCACAAAAGCACGCTGCCTAATAAATCAGTAGCAGTATTTTGTTTTCTTTACTTCCGATGCAGTCACTCTTAACTAGAATTACAGTTAAGATTTTGGACAAGACATTTGGCTTTATTTCCAAGTCAAATTGGACCTTATTTCGTTTTGAAAATGGAAATAAAGCCGAATTTGAGATTTGGTCTTATTCGTATTAAATGGCTCTATCCACTAGGCTTTCAACTAGTTTTATAAAATTTTGAGTATAAATTAAATTTTCTAACTGAAGAGAAGTTAGTAGGTTTAAAAATTTGTTTGATACAGCCGACTACGCCTTTATGCACTGCGCTTAAATTAAACATTCGGTTATATGCAACATAAAATTTATCACGGTTTTTTTTCACATCACACCGTTTAATGGGTAGATAAATAAAGTTGCAGTTATGCGAAGTTTGGTTAAGTTTGATCCGAAGTTCGTTTATATAAAAACTCCGCTTAATTGCAACAAATTATCTGCATTTTTTGTGTGGCAAATAAGCGGAGTGGACTGGATTTATTTCTGAAGGCGATGAAAGTATGTCGCATATAAGTTAGTGTTATGGAATACAGCTGTAGTCGTTTTTTGTTTCGGGACAATCATAAATTAAATGATTAATTCTCTGAGTTGCTATGTCAGATATGTCAGTCAGATATTGCAATTTGGTGGGTCGTCTTTGCTAATGAGATGGATAGCTTTTTGTGATAAGAGCATGCCCGAGCCTTATTCGAACAAACTATTTCACCATTCGGTTTGATACACTTGTTGGGTAGGTACTTATATGATTCTTAGGGCCAGTTTCACAGTTCATCCCTCAGTGCCAAAACACCCTTAAACTTCACTCACGGCAAGATTTCAATTTCACACTGGCTACGCGGAAGTGAGCCTTAAGTGGCCAATGTCCGGCGCTTAAGTATTACTTTATTATTTGACATCTCTGGTGTCATCTTCATCTTGTCAGATTTAAAATATCAAAGTTTCAATTTTAAAACATCAACGCAAAACTTTATTTTGTTGCTGTGAAGGTGGACACATTCTTGTAGCAAATAAATATAATAAAAGTGAAATAGATGGATTCTGATTATGATAGTGAATATGAGTACGAAGAAATTTCTAGTGTTATTATTATGCGAAGACAAAAAGTTTTTAGAGTCCGACCAGATTTCTTCCATTTTTATTACGATGTTGATGACCATTCTTAGTTTGATTGAACACAAAATTAAACTAAAAAAACAATGGTGAGCTAATATTTATTAAATAGGTTTCGTAAAATTAATGAAATTTTTTTTTTTGGAACAACGCGCTCTTCCCGCAACAAATGATCCTAATAACTTTACGTTTTTACGCCACCGGAGGCATGTTCCAAACTGTTGGAGATTTGTTTGGAGTGTCAAAAAGCACAGTCTCCCGAGTTATCAGACTTGTTTCACATTGCATAGCACTGCTTCGAGAAAAGTATATTCATTTTCCAAGAACTGAAGAGGAAAAACGAGAGTCGAAAATAAAGATTTACAAGCGTGCAAAATTTCCTCGCGTTATTGCAGCTATAGATTGGACACATGTGAAAATAATATCACCAGGTAAATTGGGCAAGAATTCTGTATAAAACCTGTTCTTACAAATTTTTTGCAGGTGGTGAGGATGCTGAGCTTTATCGGAATAGAAAAGGGTTTTTTTTCTTTGAACGTACAAACTATGTGCGACAGTCAACTTAAGTTTTTGGACATTGTTGCAAGGTGGCCGGGATCTGCTCATGACGCCACCATTTTTAAAAACTCTCGTATATGTCATCGGTTAGAAATTGGAGAGTTCGGAAATGGTCTTGTAGTTGCTGATAGTGGTTATGAAAACACCAACTATATAGTAACACCTTTATCCCAAACTAATACTCTCGCTGAAAATCTTTACAACGAATCACTTATTAGGACAAGGAATTGTATAGAAAGATCTTACGGCGTGTGGAAGCGTCGTTTTCCAGTTCTCTCTTTGGGAATACAAATGAGCTTAAGAACGGCGGAAAGTATTATAGTAGCTACCGCAGTTTTACATATCGTCTTCTGCATGCACTACGATGATGCAGCTCCAATACTTTCATCAGAGTTGAACCAGACTATTTCCAACGTTCTAAGTGTACCCAACAACCGATTTTCTGAAACAACAACTGGGAATAATAACAAGACACGAAGATTATTAATCGATAATTACTTTGTTAACATGTAAAATAGTGAATACACAATTTATTTAAAAATGTCTTGTATCTGCACTTTGGAAGGTGACATTAACGACACAAGTCTGTACATGCACAAAGTCTGTACATGCTTGAAAACAATATAGGTAGAGTATACGAAAAAGAATTTTTCACATTGCACGTCTTTTATTTATAAATATTGCTTTAGAAAATGTACAATAGTAGGTACATATAATATATATTAATTAATTTCCTATAGATTTTCTGAAAAAAAAATGAGTAAGATAATAAAATTAATGCCTGCAGAATAAAAGGAAGTTCTTACCGATATTAATAATAATATCATTATCATATATGTACACTTTCCATTCCATGGATCTGCTTTGCATGGAGCATGTTTTCCAAAACTCCATCAAAGCTTTTTACCTCTATTTTTACCGGAGGCCCTCCACCCGTTTCATAAAGGGACCTTTTATTATCAGCTGACCGCTTCTTAAGGTCCTTTTTCAGATTTTCTAATTTTTTTCTTAAGGTCTTTTCATTCCGGTGGCTCAAGAACTCACTTCAAGCTTGGAATTCAGCCTCTATTTCCTTCCATGCCTGAAGCTTAACATCGTTGGCAACCACATCAGTTTTCTTGCACTCAATTATATTTTTATTTTTTTCGTTTACCAATTCAATTAATAAATTTATTTCCTTTTCGTGAAAATTTTGTGTCCGCCGCTCACTTCCCATTTTTAAATTTTTTTTTAAATAAAACGTCAAAAAAACAAGTGTTGCCAACGTAAATCATACATTTAAGTGAAGTCATTTTAAGCAACTGTGAAACCGAAAAGTTGCATTAGTGACACTTAGCGTTTGACGTTTACTCAAACTCAGGGTGGACTTAAGTGTACACTGTGAAACTGGCCCTTAAACCTCTAGGATCTAGGAATTTTTTGATCCTTCGTTTAATATGTCTACCTTGTTGTTGACTAAAAAGGTAAATAAAGTTACTTTGAGGCAATTCTTGCTGCATTATCTGCAAGTTCGTTCCCAGAAATTCCTGCATGACCAGGAACCCAATTGTAGTTTCGTCACTGATAGGTACTACAAAACCAAAAATGGAACTTTTCCTTACTTTAAGAGAAGACTTAATGGCTGATTTCCAATGCCGCGTTGGGCGTCGCTTTGAAAGATTCTTCTGTCAACGCGAAAGTTCAGACATAGAAATTTGTGTATTGTGTTTACAATGACGCGCTGGACAATAATGTTACGATTTGGCATCTATTAGCAAGTACACAAACCAACGTAACATAAGCGACCTCAACGCAGAAGTTGAAAAAAAAACTACTTCTGCGTGCGTTTTGATAATTCCACTACAGTAATGTTAATTAATATGTATCTTGTGTGTGTTCAAAAAAATTGAATTTGTTTTCAAGAGGTAACTTTCCACAAACAGAAACATCGACGACAAACACTTAAACGAAACGGACAAGACTTTGACAGAGGAATTAGAAGACCTCCTCCTCGACCCCTTTGCCAATCTCGGAGTGAGAGATGGAACTAGTGTCGGAACAGTAGATATTGATGATATCAGTGACTGCTGCTCCGTAGCTAGTTCCAATCTTTCAAGATTGTCTACTTCCTCGAGGCGTAGTAAAATCACCAACAGTAGGAAAACAATCAAACGACTTGGTTCAAAGAGGTGGATTGACTTGACAGAACTGGAACGGAAACGACTACAAAACGCACAGGACTTTCTGCAGCAGGAGCCTCCAATGAAGAACGGGCCTAACGCCTGTACATCGGAAGGGGTTTCTGGTGCGAAAACCGTGGGCGTTAATCAGGTGATGGGACCACCTAACTCTTACGAAGGTAAAACCCAACGTAAGGGGAAGGTGACACCATCAACTGTTAAGACGACAGACGAACACCTGCTGAAACCTAAGGAATCTGAGCAATCAACCAGTCGTTGCATGGAGCCTCTCGCTCCTACGGGACTGGGAGTTGCGACGATTCGCTCGGGGGAGAACTTCGACAGACATAGCATGGAGCCTCTAGCTCCTACGTGTCCCGAAGGTAAGAAGCCAATGGACAAGGAGGGGATGGGGAAGGAAGTGCAAGCGGAGAACATTATGGGCCATAGCCCTAAATGCAATCCAAATGCGCGGAACTCTCTTAAACCTAACGACAGGAACGTGACCACAGACGGCGCGGTATCTGGAACACGAGTGCGACGTAAGGCAAATGGTCGCCTAAGTGACAGGGAAATACAGCGCAGACAAAAACGAAACGCTGAGAAGATCATTCGGCGGCTCAGCAGAAGAAACCCGGAGTCGTTAACGACAAAGGAAAAGCAAGCCCTGGATAGATCGCATCAGCGTTTATAGGACACGACAGCGGACACGACAAAGGACGGACACAACAGACCGAACTCCAAGGTTACCCAAAGGACGGTGCTGGGGAAAGTGCAGTCGGGCCTCCCGCCCCTCTCTGACCCACACCCTACTGCAGGGTCATCCAAAAGAGTAAGGAACGATGACACGACATCTCCGAAAAATTCCTCACCGGCAAATAAGAGGAAAAGACCTAGGCTTTCGAAGGTGACCACGGAGGGCCAACAGGCAGCAATTGCTGACTTTGGAAACCCATCACGGAAACTGACGGAAGACCAATGGAAGCTCTTGGAGACTAGAATCCTTGACGCGGTAAACGAGGCTATCGTTAAGAATGGGCCACTGCCCCTCTTCGGTACCCTCAAAACCGTGCAAGGTTTCAAACTCTTAGCATGCGAGGATAAATATACCTATGCATGGCTCCAAGACTTTGTGAAAAACACCAATGTTCCCTGGCAGAATGCTGAACTCCGCCTTATTAACAGGGAGGAGATCAGGAACATTACACGGCCCAAAGCGAAATTGGTGATCAGAGGACCTGTAATCCCGAGGGACCGTATCGAAAGGTACCTTAGATCCCTAAACACCGACCAACTCAGCCAAAACTGGGATGTAATCGATGTCGGAGAACAGACTGCTGAAGGGACAGAAGTGATGGTACTGCTTAGCAAAAAATCACTACCACTTCTGCGAAAGATAGGTTTTAAGGTTCGCATTGGTACTAACCGCTGCAAACTTAGGCTTATAGCCAATCAGAACAAAAAGGTAAACAGGGGGTCGGTAGTTAAAAACTAATCATGAAAATTTATCAAATTAATCTTCATCATAGTAAAGCTGCCAGTGCCAACCTAGTCTATCTCCTGGAGAATAGACAGATTGACGTCGCCCTCGTGCAAGAACCCTGGTTAGCAGGTGGGAAAATTAGAGGGCTGAATACGAAAGGAACTATACTGTACAAAACTGCTCAGGTAGGAACAAACAGTAGATTTAGAAGCTGTATCGTGGCTAGGAAACAGTTTAACCTTTTTCTTCTATCCAAATACAGTAATTTAGATCAGACCACCGTCAAATTGGAGAGAGATGGGCTACCACCGCTCATTATAGCATCTTGCTATATGCCTCATGACGGAACAGAAGGACCACCAGCTGACCTAAAAAGACAGTTAGCCCAACATGCTGCGGAAGAGAAACACGACCTAGTGATAGGATGCGATGCAAATGCGCATCATTCTCAGTGGGGTAGCACTGACATCAATACTAGAGGTGAGTCTCTTTTTGAATTTCTTATTGAAAACAATTTATTAGTAGCAAACAGGGGTAGAGAACCAACATTTGTGACAAAAAATTGTAAGGAAGTGCTCGACATTACCTTAACAAGTAACTCAAGCACAGTTCCAATAGAGCAATGGAGGGTGTCAAAGGAGCAATCATTCTCTGATCACAAAATCATTGAATTTCTCATACCAGACACAATAGCCTCCCAGAAACCGTTTAGAAACCTACGAAATACCAACTGGGATACTTTCAATAGGGAATTAGAGAATAGGATCAAATCCTTAGAAATTAATTCACTAAATGGACCTGAATCCTTAGATAGAGCTACCACCGAATTCACAGTAATTCTAAACAAGGCTTTTGAAAAAGGATGTCCACTTAAACAGGAAAGGAAAGGTAACAAGAAACCGCTTTGGTGGACACACGAACTTGGCAATATTAGGAAAGAGACAAGAAGACTTTTCAATACAGCCAAACGAAGTAGATGCGAATTAGACTGGGAAGCATATAAAAACAGTCAAAGAAAATTCAAAGCTGAAACACAACGGGCGAAACGAAGCTCGTGGATAACCTTCTGCAACCAAATTGAAGGAAGCAATGAATCAGCGAAACTAAGAAAAATTTTAGCTAAAGAACCAGTTCCCCTAGGGTCTCTTAAAGATCCTAATGGTCAATGGACTGAATCATGTGGTGAATCGCTGAAACTCCTTATCACAACTCATTTTCCTGGATGTAACTTTGATGTTAATAACCTAGAAGATGAAGTTCAAACAGAGCACACAGTACCACCAGATATTATAACGGAGGATAAGATAAATTGGGCGATAAACTCGTTTTCACCCTACAAATCTCCAGGAACAGACGGCATCTTCCCCATGATGCTACAGAAAAACACTAAACACGTCACCCAACATCTTAAGAACTTCTTTATAAGCAGCCTTAAGTGGGGATATATTCCTCTGGCATGGCGCGAAGTAAAAGTAGTCTTCATACCAAAAGCTGGGAAACCAAGCCACACGGAAGCTAAAGACTATAGACCCATTAGTCTTACATCGTTTGTTTTGAAAACTTTCGAACGGCTAATAGACATACACATACGAAGCATCCTTAAACCGAATGTGTTGTCACCTGTCCAACATGCCTACACGAAAGGAAAAAGTGTTGAAACGGCACTTCACAACATAGTAAGCATAGTAGAAGCGACACTCAAGAACAAAGAGTTCACTCTAGCTGCCTTTCTGGACATTGAGGGAGCTTTCAACAATGTACAAAATGATGCGGTAAAAAGAGCACTTGTAGATCTTGAAGTAGATAATGCCCTCATAAACTGGATTATCTGTATGTTAAAACACAGACGGATTAATTCGGAACTAGGGGACGCACAGATCAAAGTATCCACATCTAGGGGGACTCCACAAGGAGGAGTTCTATCACCGCTTTTGTGGATACTAGTCATGAACGAAATCCTGATTGAATTGGACCACAGCGGTGTCAAAGTGGTTGCCTACGCAGATGACTTAGCGCTGCTGGCGACCGGAAAATTTCTTTCCACAACCAGTGAACAGATTAACTACGCTCTGTCAAAAGTCTGTACCTGGACGAGGAAATGTGGTCTTTCGGTCAACCCGCAAAAAACCGAAATGGTACTTTTTACTAACAAAAGGAAAATACCAGAATTTGTCCTACCGACAATAGAAGGAACCCGACTTAGTCTATCAGATCACGCCAAATATCTAGGCGTAGTTCTTGACAAAAAGCTAAACTGGCGCATGAACGTTAAAGAAAGAGCCAAGAAGGCCATGATCGCTTTTTACTCCTGCAACAGGATCTTTGGTAAGACCTGGGGTCCAAACCCTAAAATCATAATGTGGATGTACACGGCCATTATAAGACCGATCCTTACATATGGTAGCCTGGTTTGGTGGAGCGCGATGGATAAATCAACTAATTATAAAACTCTTAACAAAGTTCAAAGACTAGCGTGCATAGGAATCACAGGGGCAATGAGGTCCACGCCCACTGCGGGAATGGAAACCATACTCAACTTAAGACCCCTAGATCTGTTCGTGCAAGAGGCTGCAGCCTACAGTGCTCAAAGACTAAGCCAGACCAATAGCTGGAAAAAGAGCTCCGTGGGTCATGCACAGATTATCAACAAATTTACGGAGGGGTATGCATGCACAGACTACACAACCCCCCGTACAGATTTTGAAAAACCATTCTCTGTCTCCATCCCCACAAGGGAGGAATGGGATGCTGGTTTACAACAACCAGATAAACCGATGGTAGAAATTTACACCGACGGATCGAAGACGGATATAGGAGTAGGTGCGGGCTTCTTCTCAGAGTCCCTCGTCTTAGCCAACTCTTATAGGCTCCCTGATTACAGCAGTGTCTTCCAAGCAGAGGTTCTGGCAGTGATTAAGGCTGCTGAACAGGTCTCAATGCTGGCGATACCACAGGCTGATATCACCTTTTACATTGACAGCCAAGCAGCGATCAAAGCTATCTCTGCCACAGAAATAAGATCCAAGCTGGTTTCATGCTGTCGCGAAGAGCTAAAAGTTCTTGCCGCGCAGCACAAGATCAGACTCTGCTGGGTACCTGGACACAGTGGAATTATAGGAAATGAAAAAGCAGATGAACTGGCAAGGACTGGTTCATCATTAGAACCAAGCCTAACAGACTCCGGTGTTAAAATTCCACCCTGTGCCATTAAACAGGAAATTGGTAAGAAGATAGTAGAACTTACCAATGAAAGATGGAACTCACTCGTAACTTGTACCACTACAAAGAATCTGTGGCCTAGCTACAATAAGAAAAAAACGGATAAAATTATGAACCTGAAAAAAAGATCCCTGAATCTTTTGATAGGAATTATCACAGGGCATAACCACTCAGGTTATCATAGAAAGAAGATGAGACTAAGTACTGCAGACATTTGCAGAGGCTGCGGAGACGAAGAAGTGGAGGAGGATACCCTTCACTACCTAGGTCATTGTCCGGCACTCTGCAATATAAGGACAAAATTTTTGGGTAGCTATTTCTTCAATGATCTAGCAGAAATCTCGAAGTCAACAGGTGATAACATCTTAAATTTAATGAACTTCATCAACGCCTCCAAATGGCTTGATACTCCATAGGATTTCATAGGTTATATATTTAAAGGGATGGTCCAATCCATCAGGGTACCACAATGGATCAATATTGATCTAAGTGTGACGGGAACAAGATCCACTGTCAGCCCATCAACCTAACCTAACCTAACCTAAGAGGTAAGAAAATAATTAGATTTTGAAACATTTTAAAATAAATTTGAAGTTATAGAATAAAAATAGTTTCATAGGATTTCTCTTGAAGAGAAATTGATTATTTTAGTGAAGGAGCATGAGTATAAGGGTTGACGACACATCCTTGTATTGTTTTGAAAATATGTTCCGGGTCTTTTGCTTTCATTTTATCAAAATTTAAGGCAAATAATCCTCCTTCATCCCTTGTAAGATTGAGCTCCGGATCTAACGCCGTTTTGGTTTTTTTTCTTAAACCTCTTCATAGGCTGAAACAGCAGCAAAGATTGCTTTAGCAACTATTTCTACTGTCGACAATAGATTTTTGTTGTTCATTTTAAATTTAAAGACCTTCGCAAAATATTTACATTTGGTTTGCAGAATGACATTACAATTGTTTTTAATCAGCTGATTCTCTTAAAGTCATCTGTCACGTCGACGCGTCCGTAATGCTTGTAAAAGTATACAAACGCATCACTAACGCGAACGTGTCATTGGAAATCAGCCATTATCATTATCACATCAGTCATGTCATGAGAACGAAAAACGACATTATATGTCACACTTCATTTTGCGGAAATGCTTTTGAAACTACATAACTACACCGCATTAGCACATTCTAAACTGAACTTTACTGGATAAAGACAACGGTTTAGCTGTAGCTCATATAGCATTGTCAAATTTAAAAGGTAGGAATACATAAGTTTTCAAGCTTCTAGGCTTCTAAAATGATAATGGGCCAAATTATCGCACGCCTTGCCCCACTTCCGTCGTCAGAATAAATTGTGGTTGTATCAAAATCTCTGATTGGATTTTTGTACGTATGTAAACAAAGTTCACTTCGTATTCGTCAGTAATTTTTCCCACGGACGAAATACATATTATCATTTCTGCAGGCGATTTGTAATTTGAGTGGTCATCATGCAGAAAAATATTGATTTTTCCGTTCCGTTTAATAATTTTAAATTATTAATTTAAAAATGTGCTATTTGTGAATGGGTTTTATTTATCAAAATTTAAAGCAACTCTTATGGTATATTTCGTGTTATTAATTTTTTTTTCTGCGGTTGGTGTTTCAATTTAAAAACATTGTTTTGTATTTTTATATGTTGGTAGGTCTAGGTAGATATAAGTGAAGTGCTTTCATATTATTTTCCAAATATTCTGCCAGAAAAAAAAAACAAGAAATTTGCAATTTTTTCATCTCTCTATATATGTATATTAGAGCATGAATTGATTTTTTTCATTTATTGCTAACTGGGAAGAATTTTTTAATGAATTTCTGGTGTTCAGTCGGGACACCTTTTCCGCATCACGTAATACACCATATATTTATTTTTGAACCAACAAAAATAAATGAACAACTTCATATCAACCGCAAGCCACAATTTCGCTGGCAATCAACATGACAAAAATATTCTATATGAATGTATTTATTTGTCCAAACCAATAGTTGTTGTTCTAAAGGGCATTCAAAAAGTTAAATTATTTTACACTGACAAGCAAAAGATTTAAGGATGAATATTATGTTCCTAATCTTTTATTCAAGTATATAAATATAATTATAAATAGGTAGTGGTTTTTTTTTTTTTTTTTTCTTACTTATTTGTAATTATTATCGAATTTGTAAATCTGTTTCTATAAATTAAAATTCTTTTTATATAGCTTATTAGGTATATGAATAGAATATGTATTTTTTTTAAACTTTTATTATTAAGCTTACATTTAAACAGATCTAATTTTCATAATATCTTTCCTTTTCTTTGTTCCTATGAATTCCTTTCTGATTTTGGTGTTGTAGTGCAAATTTGTTCCTCTTTTTTGTTGGTGGTGATGGCTATCATAAGATATCCTATTTACTATGGTTATTGGCACAGATCCTGATAATGTGAGATGCGTTCGGAATGTGCTGTGTGGTGCGTTTGAGGGCCTTAGTATTTGTTATTTGAATGCTGAAAGTATTGTATCAAATGATTAGTACATCTAAGTTGGATGTTATTATGGTGTCTGAGTCGTGGTTAAATACCAATATTTCTGATGCATTAGTGGCTATTCCTGGGTTCAACTTGCACAGGAGTGACCGTGAGAATAGGGTTGGCGGCGGTGTTTGTATATGTATGTTCGTGAACATACAGTCCGTAACATTTGAATAGCCTCACACTTAAACTTTCTAAAGACAAGGTAAGAGAACGCTCTCTGAGATTAAGAGAACTTTAAAGAATTTCTCAAAGTTAACGGACTTTGTAAAGCCAATTTTGTTTATATTCACAACAAAGAGAATTTTTGTTTGTAACATTAGAATAGCCTCACTTTACTTTGCTACGCCGACAAAGCGAAACTTGTAAGTTTAAGCATCGAAAAGCTATCGGGAAGTGATAAACGGTTTTTTTTCTTGTTTTTTACTTTTTTTTTATCGTTTAAATGGGTCGAAAAAAATCATTAAGTAAAACGGAAATTGCTAAAATAGAGGCTTATCATGATCAAGGACTTTCTAATCGATTTGTAGCTCGGAAACTTAATAGAAGCCCAAAGGTAGTTAATAACTATTTAAAAAACCCGTTATTATATGGAAAAAATTACAAAGGGCGTACTTCCACCATTCTTTCAAGTCAAGATAAACGGAAAATTATTAGAAAAGCCTCCAATTCCACACACTCTCTGAATAAGATCAGACACGAAGCTGGATTAGACGTGAGCCGAATGATTATAAGTCGAGTCATAAAAAATGCCGGACACCTGAAGCGCCTGAAGCTGCAAAAAAAACCTCCGCTAAACAATGAGCGTAAGCTACAGCGGCTCAATTTTGCAAGGTACCACATGGCGTGGAATACTGATGGTAGCATCATATCCAATGATTGGAGAAAAGTGATCTTTTCAGATGAAAAGAAGTTCAACCTGGATGGACCCGACGGATATAATTATTACTTCCATGATTTAAGAAAAGAAAAGTTGTTCTTAGATCGCCATCATAGCCGAGAGGGAGGAGTTATGGTGTGGGGTGCAGTATCATTTTATGGCACAATTGATTTAGTTTTTGTGAACTGTAAAATGACAGCAGCCTACTACAAAACTATTTTGGAGACAGCTTTACCTCAATTCCAGGATATTTTTGGACCACTACCGATTATTTTTCAGCAGGACAATGCACCGATTCATACAGCCGGTATAGTTAAAACGTGGCTGCAAGGCCAAAATATACAGCAGTTAAAGTGGCCACCATACTCTCCCGATTTGAATATCATTGAAAATGTATGGGGTTGGCTGACACGCAAGGTTTATGAAGGTGGGAAGCAGTGCAGAAGTAAAGAGGAGCTAATTGAAGGTATCAAATTGGCCTGGGCTACTATTTCATTAGATCTATTAAAATCGTTGTACGATTCCCTAAAGGATCGCATTTTTGAGGTAATTCAAAATAAAGGAGGCTGCACAAAGTATTAAAATAATTGGCTTAAGTCCATAAAATAAATATAAAATTAAAAAAAAAATTAAATAAAATACCTGTGTTTTATTTTTGCTATATTAAATACGGTGAGGCTATTCTATTGTTACATTACATTACGGGACCGGTAGAAACGAAAGCTGAAGCCACGATGTCACTAATTCGGCTCGCTTGTGATTCTTCCATGCCTCGAACGAGCGGCTCTAGCAGAAATCGAGATCCAGTGTACTGGTGGACAGAGGAGATAGCTGCGCTCCGCCGGAGATGCCTACAACTCCGACGCATAGTAACCAGGGGACGAAGAAGACACGTTGAACTTACGGAGGAGGCCGTAGCTGAATTCAGAACCAAAAGATCCGAGCTCAAGAAGGCCATCAATACGAGCAAGAAAAAGAAATGGGAGGATCTCCGCCGAGACGTAAACAATGACCCCTGGGGACTGGGCTATAGGATTGTAATGCGGAAACTCGGAGCACAGATGGCACCCCCTATCCTCAATGAAGCAAAGACGGACCAAATCGTAAACACGCTTTTCCCAACTCACCCTGCCAGACCACCCGACACCACAATGGTCCAACGCCAGGAAATTCCAGTCTTTAGTGAAGAAGAGTTGGGCATAGCTGTATAGTCGCTGCAAAACAAAAGAGCCCCCGGCCCCGACGGAATTCCAACAGAAGCCCTGAAATTGACCGCTCAAACATGCCCACATTTGATGCTGAACATGTTCAATAGCTGTCTCGAGGAAGGAGTGTTCCCCAAAAATTGGAAAAAACAACGTCTGGTACTTATCAGCAAAGGAAAAGGAGACCCGGATTCCCCATCGGCATACAGACCTCTGTGCATGCTAGACACCGTGGGCAAACTCTTAGAAAAGCTACTGAAACCACGGCTGATCGCGGCAGTACAAATATCAGGTGACTTGTCAGAGAGACAATATGGTTTCAGGAGAGGCCGATCTACGATTGGCGCCATTAAAGAAGTAGTGAACGCCGCCCAAATTGCTCAACAAGGAAGCCATTATTCGAAAAAGATTGTCCTGCTAGCAACACTAGACGTACGCAACGCTTTCAACTCGGCTAGGTGGAATGACATCCTGAACGCGCTGGAGAGGAGATTCCAAATCCCAGCGTATCTCCTACGAATAGTGAGGGACTACCTCAGGGATCGAGTGCTGATCTACGAAACCACAGAAGGCCAGCGCAGAAAAGAAATAACGTCAGGTGCAAGGATCAATCTTAGGACCAGACCTCTGGAACATCTCCTACGATGACATCCTTAGAATGGAGATGCCCGATGACACCTTCCTGGTTGGTTACGCTGATGACATCGCGGCGGTGATAACGGCAAGAGACACCGAAAACGCGCAAAGAAAGTTAAATCAGGTCATGCGGCGAGCGAACTCTTGGATGGAGGACCACGGGCTAAGCCTGGCAACGGAGAAAACGGAGATAGTCCTTCTGACGAAGAAGAGGATTCCTACCCAAATGGATTTCCAGATTGGCACCGAAGTAATAAGAAGCAGCTTCGCCGTGAAATACTTGGGATTGAGGCTCGACACAAAGCTAACCTTTTGGCAACAAATTAAGGCAGCAGCGGAAAGAGCCTCGAAAACAACTGCCTCACTTAGTAGATTGATAGCCAACATAGGCGGACCCACGGCCAGTAAGCAAAAGCTGCTGATGTCCACAACGCACGCCGTCCTCCTGTACGGAAGCGAGATCTGGGCAGACTCACTTAAACAAGAGAAGTACCGAAAACAGATGGCAGCAGTTCAAAGATGTGGAGCCCTACGAGTAGTCAGCTCATACCGAACGGTGTCGGAACCAGCCGTCCTTGTAGTCGCAGGAGTGACCCCCATCGATCTCCTGGCGGCAGAAAGGAAGTACGTTTACGACAAAAAGACGGAAATGGGAGTGGAAGCGGCATCCGAGGAGGCAAAACAGATCACAAAACAAAAATGGCAAGAGCGTTGGCGCTCAGAAACCAGAGGAAGATGGACAGCGAGGCTAATAAGGAACGTGGGCGATTGGAATGACCGGAAACACGGTGAGGTCAACTATTACATCACTCAGTTACTCACCGGCCACGGATACTTCAACGCCTTCCTCCATAAGATCGGCAAAACAAATAGCCCAGCATGCCAGTATGGGGACTCGCAAGAAGACGACGCAAACCATACCTTCTTCTCATGTAACAGATGGGAACCCCTCCGACAAGACTTACAAAGAAACATTGGAGTCATCACCCCAGACAATATAGTCGAAAAGATGATACAGAGCTACCAAAACTGGCAAAAAATAAGCAGTTTTATAGAACACATTCTCAGAAGAAAAAAAAGAGAAGAAGAAAATTATCGGGAAACAGTTGAACCCGTAAGATGAACCCGTGAGGGAAATATGACAACCCCCTTGAAGTAATACAAAGAGCAGTGCCGGGGGGGTTAGGTCAGAAACCGAAAGGGTTGGAGGAGTTTTGGTCGGTATGCACCACGCGAGTCCGACACACGGGGATGGTTAATGGGTCAACGCCAACCTCCTTATGGTGCATAAAGCATTTCTCCTATCTCTATCCCTAAAGGAAAAAAAAAAAAAAAAAAAAATTCTATTGTTACAAATAAAAATTAAAATTTTAGTGACTCCATACAAAATATGCTCACAATATTCCGTTAGATATTGTAATTAAGTTGCAACTTCTCATAGTCTCAGAAATTGAGTTCTAGCTTACAACTCAATGCCCATTTTTATACGTTCACGTGAAAAAAGTTGAAAAAAATGTAATTTTAAGATAAAGTATGTGTGAGGCTATTCTAATGTTACGGACTGTATATCAGCTTCTGCAGTTTATAAATCTACAGCAACCAATATTGATTTCATTTGTGTTGAAGTGACGAATTGTGTTGAAAAATGCTTACTTGTAGCTATTTATAGTCCACCCAATATGTTTAAAGAAGAAAATCTGTGTGAAGTGAGGGATACCTTGATGAGACTGTGTTCGAAGTACAGTGATATCTTGATTGGAGGTGACTTTAACGTCAACTTTTTGATTAACAACAGCTCTAAGCGCTTATTACAGCATTTCTGTGATATTTTCGGTCTTTCTGTTGTCAATAGTCGGTGGCCGACTTGTTTCAAATCAGAAGTACACCCCTCTTTGTTAGACATGTTTTTGACTAGCTCTAAGTACAGAATTCTGGGAAATGATCAAATAAGACCAACTTCCGACTTCATCCATGATTTCATTTTTTGCTCTTTTCAGTTTGATGTTGGTATAAGCAATCCCACCCGTACATTGAGCTTCAGATCTAACATTTAAGGGTGAATTTCCCTAGCTTGGAGTGGAATGAAATTTACCTTTCTTCGAATATGAATGCTAAAGTTACATTATTTAACAACCTTCTAACTCAACTATATGATAACTCTGTCCCGATAGTTACTAGGGAATTAAGGTTAAATAGATGTCCTTGGTTTAACAACAACATTAAGTATCTGATTAGGGAAAGGGAGCGTTTCTTCAGGAGATATAAGTGCAATCCTACTGAGTTCAATAAAAGACAGTTTGTATTTGCTCGTAACAGAGTAAATACTAATATTCGTAACTCTAAGCGCGCATACCTTCTACAGAAACTTAACCCATCTCTCAGCTCTAAAGAACTTTGGAGAAACATGAAAGAACTTGGAGTAAAAGAAGACAAAAATAAAAGTAAATGCCCGTTTAGTCCTGAAGTGATGTCTAATGTTCTGATTCCGACCGTGTCAAGCTCTAGTATTCCCCAAGATATATTTATTTTGCCTGAGAGTGATAACTCTTTTTCATTTTATTGCATTAGTGCTTACGAGCTGTGTAACTGTGTTAGATCGGTAAAATCGAATGCGATTGGTCCTGATGACTTATCGCCAAAGTTTCTAAAGCTCGTATTCCCCAATGTAAGTAATTATTTAATTCATATTTTCAACTATTGCATATATAGTGGTGAATTTCCTGATGCGTGGAAAAGTGCTAGTACTATACCAGTTCCCAAAAAATCGAACCCCTCTAACCCTTCGGAGTACAGGCCCATAAGCATCTTATCCTATCCGTGCAAGCTATTAGAAAAAATAATTCATGATCAAATCCAAGACTATTTAAACGAACACGAACTACTTTCAAAGAGGCAATCTGGATTTCGCAATAAGCACAGTTGTGAATCTGCAGCAATAAAAGTTACGTCGGATATTCGGGTTGCACTTGATTCTGGTAATTTTGGTGTCATTGTGCTCTTAGATTTCTCTAAGGCATTCGATTGTATTGATCACTCAATCCTTCTTTCTAAACTTAAGAGAAACTATAATTTCTCTAGCTCATCACTTAAGCTACTGTCTAACTACTTGGTCGACAGGGTACAGCTAATAAGAACAGCGACTGGCATTTCAAACCCGTTACTACAAACCTGGGAATACCACAGGGCTCCGTCTTAGGTCCTCTTGTATTTTCATTGTTTATAAATGATCTTCCCAATGTTATTTCTAATTGCCAAGTTCATCTGTATGCTGATGATGTTGTACTCTATATTTTTAGTAAAATTGGTTTGATGGAGGATTGTATAGCTAGGTTAAATGAGGACTTAAGCTATATCCTTTCTTGGTCGAATATTAACAGAATGAAGCTTAATCCAGCTAAGTCTGTGGCCATGTTATGCTCTAGAGATGAGCTTAATTTTTTAGATTTTCCCACAGTTGAACTTGACAATAAAGTTATTGCCTATGTGAAAGATGTGAAATACTTAGGATATAGAATTAATAATAATCTAACTGGCTGTAGAGCAATCTCAGATGCCATTAGGAATATCTATTTTGGTTTACGATCTTTGAGATCCTCTTCGGACTTATTGATTCCCACGATGAAAATGCGCCTCATTAAATCATTAATTATGCCATATTTTACTTTTAACTGTTCTGTATATCCTATTTTGGACTGTGAGTGTAAGCGCAGATTGAACGTAGCAATTAATGATTGTATTCGCTTTATTTATAATGTGCCTAGATATTCCAGTGTCTCGCATTTAAGTGACACGCTCTTTGGAATGAGACTTGATGAGTACCTGAAGTTCAGACTGGTTTTGAAACTCCACAATATCATCCACAACAGGTGTCCTAATTATCTCAGTGAAATTCTTAATTTTGCCCATTCCCAAAGAGGATTGAAACTAATTTTACCGCGTTTTGCATACAGCATAGCAGAGCGTTCATTTTACATATCTGCAATTCGTTTGTGGAATGCTCTCCCAAATGAGTTGCAAAGAACTTCCACGCCCACTGCATTTAAGAGGAAACTATTTTTGCACTTTAAAAATCAAACTTAGGAATTTACAGATGCCTTTTTATTTTTTTTCTTCTCTTTTCTAAATACCTACGTACTATGTCCTTTTCTTTTCTTCTTAGATTTAAAATTAAATTTTCTTACATTTTTTTTTTTCGCCTAGTTTTTGCCACAAATTCAAAGTCTAACTAAATTATTTTCCTGTAACTATTAGAATTTTTCTAGCCTTAAGAATTATGCTTCATATTTTTGAATTTTTAAAACTTTTGTTACTTAATTATTGATACTCTAAAAGATTTAATTCTTAATGTATCATTGTAAATTGAATCCTTCTTCGAAATAAATGAAAATGAAATGAAAAGTAAAAAAAGGTATCCTTCTTGATTTCCTTAAAGGATAATGTTTTATGAATCTCATTGACTGTATTCTTATAAAACCTAATAGAATTGCTCTGCTCTATTTACAAAAAGCTATAACCACTTTAGTATGAATTTCTGAAATGGCCTCAAAACCATAACGAAATGAAACTTTGTGTAGGTGAGAAAATTTATTTTATTTTAGAAATCGCATATGTAGGTATATTGCCATTTGTTCGAAATACTCATTTATGGTATATCAACTTTCCACTTTTTTGCACGATAAATGTTAAATGGTTTTCAGCCCGCGATTTGAGTCCTAACACTTTCCACTAATAAAAAAAAAGGGTCTTAAATTTAATGTCCACCATCAAATGTGTTATTTCTTCAAACCACTAAGAGTGTACGAAGAAAAAAAGAAGAAAAAAAGAAAACAACATCCCCCATTTTTAATAGAAACAAAATCTTGCCACAACGAACGATAAGAAAATAGTCAGTGCTGTCGGTGTCGATTTCTCAACAAAATTTTAAGATTTGCCTCTTTTGATGACAGCTCGTAGAGAACCCAGGGCCTGGCTTAGTGACATAGATTCTAAATATAAACATATTAAAGCGCAGTCCAACACCGTTATTACCATGACACCAAGGGGAAGTATTTTTAATTGTGTATAGTGCGTTAGAATTTATAATACTCTGGAAAGATATTGTTTTAGAAGCACTACCAAAACCATTCCAAAGAATATTTGAACCTTCTATCGGGTTTTTCAATAAGAGCGCTACAAAAGTTTTTTTTAAATAGAACAAAAACGTTTTGGAAATCAATGAAATTATTTATTCCTGTGAAAGTACGTTCGATGCCATTATGTATGGAACTCGATTTCTTTTGTATGCCCACCACGGGCACGCTTGCGGAAGTCCAGACGCTGAACCCAATTTTCGACGGTTTTCAAGAATAAATCGGCCGATACTGCTGCAATTTCACGTTCGATATTCGTACGAAGTTCATCAATCGTCGCTGGCTTGTTGGCATAGACCATAGACTTGACGTAGCCTCACATGAAATAGTCTAAGGGCGTCAAATCGCAAGAGCGAGGCGGCCAAGCGACTGGACCATTTCGTATGATAAAACGTTCTCCAAACTTGGTTTCCAATAAATTTATTGTGACATTCGATGTTTGGCTTGTGGCGCCGTCCTGTTGGAACTACATGTCCTCCAAGTCCATATCATCCAATTGGGGCCAAAAATATTCGGTTATCATTGAACGGTAGCGATCCCCATTCACAGTAACGTGCCGGTCTTGATCATCACGGAAGAAGTACGGGCCAATGACGCCGCCGGCCCATAAACCACACCCAACTGTAATTTTTGGGATGCAATGATGACTCATGAAGTACGTGTGGATTGCTGCTTGACCAATAACGCATATTTTGTTTATTGACGAAGCCATTCGGCCAGAAATTAGCCTCATCGCTGAAGACGATAAATTGGACGTAGCGCTCTTAACGTTGAGGCCACTGAAACCGAATTTCGGTAGTAAATTTTAATAATTTCTACTCGTTGTTGGCTCGTATATCTTTCCATCATGAAATGGCAAACCTTACTGAAGAGAAATGTCAAAAGAACGGCAAGAAATATGGCGTCGTTTGCTGTCCCTGTTGCTCTACTTTTGTAGCGTCCCTGTTGAAAAACCCTTTATTAGGCGTTTTATAATACAAGAGTGTGGGCAAAATCCTGGAACTCAAAATCCAGAAAATGCTAAATCAAGACAACAGAATATCTAAACAACAACCGATTCTTAAATATTTTATTACTTTCGAACAGAAATTGTTAATTGTCTAGGAAATTAAGATTTTTTGTAGTAATAATTATTTGTACTTGTTAATATAATGTACATAATGGCAAGTTATGGATTCGAACAAAAAATCGAACTTGAGATTTTGATCAAACTTGACATTAAGATGATGGAGAAGACGAAAAAAGTGGGCCTCGTAAAAACATCCGCCTGTTCGGCTACAGTCTAAACGGATGTGTCGTTTTTCTTTAAACTTGGTACTTAGCGTTTTTTGGACATTCCCCCCACATGTCTTTTTCATTGTTTGTATCACCAAAAATAACGGTACCTGTCACACAAAAAATTTTTTGGCCAAGAAGGAAAATCTTATTTTTCTCAAAATCGGTTCCAAAGATTCTTTTAAAAAAAACTTCAGTACATTTCAATTGTTATATGCTGCCCTTTAGTAAACAAAATAGTTCCGAAAAATGGTTATTAATGGTACCGTCCATCAAAGAATGTTTTTTTTATTTTCGCTTTTCTCGAAACAGTTGAATGTTTCTGATCAATTTTTTTTAAGAAGATGATTGACACATTCTAAATAATATTGTGTACCAAAATTTTCAAAAAGATATTTTTTTTTGGATTTTTAAAAAAAGTTTGAAATTTTTTTTTTGAAAACTCAATATTTCAAAACTGACTCTGTCGATTTTTATTAAACCTGGCAAAAAGCAGTTTTTTAACATTTTCTAGAAGATTTTATAAAAAAAAATATTCCTGTAACCGAAACTAACGGTACCTCCCATAAAAATGTTTAAAAACCATTAAGGAAATTTTTTTTTTTCTCAAAAACCACTCCTACGATTTTGATAAAAATTTTTTGTGTGTCGAAATTAGAAAGGGGTAGCAGTTAAAATTATTACATTTTACATTGATCTATAACTAACAGTAGGTACCCATCGTAGAAAGGTTATTTTTATTTTCCTACTGATGACTTACTGATTAAAATTTATTTTTTTGTACAGAAGCTTGTAATAAGTTTGAATAATATTGCATATCAAAACTTTAAAAAAAAATTTTTTTGGATTTTTAAAAAATATTTGTATGCTATTTTTCGTAAAATTATTAGATAAAAGTCATAGTGTGATCAAAATTAATTTTTACTTAAGTTTTTGAAAGAGCATCCTGAAAAAAATTCCTATGAGTTAATATTAGTTCTTTCTTTTAAAAACTTGCCGTGTTCTAGCACTTTCCAAAAAAGTATACCATTTACCAAAACTAAATCAAAAGTTGTAACTATTTGAACTCATTTAGACATGTTTCAAGACTTGGGCGACCGTTAGTCGTAGTGAAACCGCATTGACTGAACTATGGCAAGAGGCCACGTCATCTAATGAAAAAAAAATAACACATGTAAATAAATTTGACTGTTTAGTGTGCCTGGTATATCATTATAGGATCTCATAATGTGGCCATTCAAAATCGCACTCGACAAATTGATTTTAAATTGGTTTGGGCCTTTCTAGCAAATTTTTGCATGACTATCTTTCTCATTCTTGCTTATACACAGCATTGATCACTTTGATGGAAAACAACGTTTTTTTATATGAAGATTTCTTTGTTTTCCATCGCAGTGATTAACCTCTCTTTCTTTTTTGACAGTCTCGTCGAGTCCTTTATTGGGATTTTCCTTCCCGTACCAAATTTTGATTTCCCACTTGCTAACTGTTGAGGTTATGCATGTTGACACATAGCCATTCTTTTTGCATGACGACTCGTCAGTCCATACTGTTTTTGGTTTTTGCTAAGCATAGTTCGACAAAATTCAACCCTTTGTCTTTAGTCCCTTGGAAGTAAGGTTTGGACACACTGCAACTGAAAAGGACGCAAGTTATCCCTTTTGAGTATTCTTTGAACCGTTAATTTTGGAACTCCTGTTGCCCTTTCGATTGCTCGAAGAGATGTACCTACTCGGCTCATTTTCGACTATATTGCAACACAATTTGTGAAGCTCGTACAGTGTGTGCAAGTATAGTAGAAGAGTAACATTATGATACATCAATAATAATAATTAATATTTCGCGATGAAGCAGGCCTTTTCTGTGCCGAACTTTCACCTTGGACACTTCACCACCAGCCTTTTAGTGCTTGGAAATTTCGTAAGAACGGTTCCGCCACTGGGTAGTAGTTCACTGCCATTTTTTCAACACTAGATTTTTAAACACCAGACTTTTAAACACCAGACTTTTAAACACTATCCCAACAGATAAGTAACGCAGAGTTAGTTATTAAGTTCAGAACATTTTATTCAGTGCCTAATTACAATAGTTGTTTTACTGAAGGGCACATCCAGTAAGACAGGGATGTCCGTAAAATGATTAAATAAACTGGAAAAGAACGCGATTTGTTATTTTTGTTATTAAAAACAATATAAATTAATTCTTATAGTGCATTAACCAATAACTTGGAAACTATTTCTAATAAAGGGTTTTCCAATAAGAGGTGTTATTTTGAATAGCCCGCTATTTCGGTAGCTGTCACTTTTGAAGCTGTCATTTTTTGACATTTGACAAGTAGAAACTACGCCATTAATAAAAATGGAACGATACACGCTTCAACAACGCATTGAAATTATTAAAATTCACTATAAAAATGGTGAAAATTTGGCAGAGACGGTTCGTAAAACTAAAACATTTTTGGGTCGTCGTGAAGCACCTTGTCGGACCGCAATACAGAAATTGGTGGACAAATTCGAGCTGTTGGGACAAGTTAGTGATGTGAAGAATAAAACCCGTGCACGTCGCTCAAGAACAACTGAGAATATTGCTGTTGAAGCCCAGTGTTGAAGAAAACCCAGGTTTTTCCATTCCTCGTCGTTCTTTGGAATTAGGCATCCCACAAACTAACGTCATTACACCGTATTTTGCATAAAGACTTGGGTCTTAAGGCTTATAAAGTTCAGTTAACACAAGAACTCAAGCCGGCTGATCATCAACAACGTCGTGTCTTTGCTGATTGGGTCCTTGAAATGCATGAAAATGATCCGGAATTTCATCGAAAAATCATCTTGACTGATGAGGCCGATTTCCACCTCGGAGGCTACGTCAACAAGCAAAACTGTCGCATCTGGGGCTCGGAAAACCCAAGAGTTATTGTTGAAAAGCCTCTCCATTCTCAACGCGTGACTGTTTGGTGCGGTTTATGGTCCGGCGGGGTCATTGGACCTTACTTTTTCGAAAACGAGGCTGGAGCCAGGGTTGCCGTTTTAGCGACTTTGTCGCTATATCTAGCGACATTTCCACTTTGAAAGCGACAAAAAATATTTTGATGTCGCTAGATTAATTCCAGCGACATTTCTAGCGACTTCTGAATTTGTGAGTTATGACATGCAAATTATACTTTTTATTTCAAATTTCCAACAGTGAGTTGGTTGGAATAATAATTTGAGATTTGACTACGTTGCAAACTGTATCAAAATATAGCTGTGTAAATCGTTCATTTCAAATGATCGAATCGTTCAAGAATCGATTACAAAAATGATTCGATCATTTTAATCAATCGATCGTTCGATCATTTTCACTCCACTCAATTCATTATTTCATACTGTTCCGATTCGATTTTGATGTGTAAACATCTATATGTCGGCGGTAGAGTGAAATAAAAACGTGGACTTTCCTCTGTGCTACGTTACGATGTACAAAGTTACGTAGCGCGTATTCTCGCAAATGAATTGACATTTGGACACCTGTCAAATTAAAAATTAAAGGACCTAGAGAACTGGCGTGACTTTAGGTTATTTCCACCTCCTAAATTGATGTACTCCGTTTTTCGATCCGCCGTAATACAAATTTTAGTACATTTTGACACTTGTCAAAGTATGTGTTCTAATGTTCCCAGAACGTCGGCCGTGACACTAGAGTTATACCCACCTCCTAATTCGATTGGCGTACTCCGTTTTTCGATCCCCCGTATCAAAAATGTTGGCTTATTTTGACACCTGTCAAACTAAGACAATTTTTGTATTTCGGTTTCGATTAAATTCAATCTTCGAAGTTAACGAATACTGTACCGATTTGATCGACCCCATTCTGACCCATATTTCTTTTCTCCGATAAAATATATTAATAATTCAAAAGATATTGATATCGAAAATCGAGATTCATTGAAATGATTGACATTGGGATTGAAAATCGAGAATCATCGAAATGATTGAGATTGGGATGGAAAATCGAGATTTCAATCATCAATACTTTTCGATGATCGCATCAAAAAAATCGAAACGTTCCTGATTGACACAGCCCTATATCAAAATGTGAGTGCGACTGAGTAAGGTAGTCTGAATTAGTGTAGGATTAATACCGATAGTCTATCGATAGTAGGAGTAGCAATAGGTTTTTGCCATCGACAATATCGTCGATAGTTTAAAAATATCGATACCATCGAACAAATATGTCATGTACATTTTGTTTGAAAAAAAAAACACAAGTCTTATTTTCTTTTTCCTCTACATTAAAATCAGAATACGTAGATTTTTGTATATTTTGAAGACATTTGTTTGTTTTTAATTTTTTGTTTTAATTGTTTAATTAAGCTTCAAGGTTCAAGTTCAAGGTGTTCAAATGTTCAACTTAAAATTTTTGTACATTACTTTAAAAACCTACACTAGGCTTTATTCACACGAGGATGGAAATTAAATTGCAGAGAGAGATTGCAATAGAACAGTTTTTTTTTTTTTGGAATTTTTGAACCTCGCTTAATTGATCTTCTCGCTTAATTGATATTAAAAAAACTGCAGATAAAAACCTTAAAACATTTAAATGTTACGGTTACTTGACCATAAAATCAGACAAAATGGGCAGTGCAATTATGCGGAGAGTACTGTATTTATAATGTATTCAATTTTATGTATGCTATAATAGACTTGTGTTAAAAATTAGACTGAATTGTTTTTTTTTTTTTTGATTCTAATAATTTTATTCTTTGATCGTATGTATATTCCTAAGATGTTTTTGTTGCCTACTTTAAAAAAATAAAAAGATTGTTCAGAATTAAAATTGTTTAGTTTTGTTTTTTTCTGGCGACTTCTAGCGACTTTCTGTTTTCGAAATTTCAGCCAATCTAGCGGCTTTTGGAGGTTGGTCTAGCGACTTTTATATTTAGATTGCGGCAACACTGGCTGGAGCAACAGTTACGGTCAATGGATTGCGCTATCGAGAGATGATTAATGATTTTTTATGGCCGGAATTGGATGGTATTGATCTGGATAACGTTTACTTTCAACAAGACGGCGCTACGTGCCACACAAGCAATGAAACGGGAAAAGTTTCCGGACCGTGTTATCTCTCGAAGAGGTGATCACAATTGGCCACCGAGATCTTGTGATTTAACACCTTGCGACTTCTACCTTTGGGGCCTCGTGAAAGATAAGGTCTACGCCAACAGCCCAGCGTCGATTCAAGACCTCAAAGATGGAATTCGTGAGGCTATCTAGGACATAGGGCAGCCACTTTGCGATTTGGTTATGGAAAATTTCATGAAAAGGATATGGTCCTGTAAGCGTGGTCGTGGCGGCCATTTGGCTAATGTTGTGTTCCATTATTAACGGCATACCTTCCTTTTTATAATGAAATAAACATCTGATCATTTATCTCAAAAAATGCCATTTTTCTTTGAATATCAAAATAACACCTCTTATTGGAAAACCCTTTATAATCCACACTACTTTGCCAACACGAAAACAAAATATCCAGTTACGAACAATCTGGGACTAAATCTGCAGCAGTCAAATACTGAGCACAGAAATGGCAGCACTTAAAAATTCAGCACTCAATTCACGCGGCGTGGTGGTATGGAGTCCGTCTAACAATTTGCGGTTTCCAATGGTACCGTACCGTGATATGACGATACCTTCGATTTTATCTATCTGTGTTTCTAACCATTTATTTAAAAAAAAAAATTTCCCAACGGTTTATCAATTGAACTCCAGTGATTTTAACTTTAAACAAACAGCTGTTTGTTACAGAAAATTCAAGTTAAGTCAGTTCAATTCAGCCGATGAAAAGCAATGACTATAATATGTAGGCCAAGTGAAAAGGAAATCGCAAATAATTTCACACGAATAACAAAATACGGCAAAACAGTAACGAAAGCAATCCAATTGTTAGTTCGGCTCGCTGGCAATGATTGCTGTTAGGCACATAGATACACCATATAAAGATGACAATCTCGGCTGTCATCCGAGTTTGCCTACAAGCTAATTCAGGGGAAATTCAGGAGAAACACGCACACATATGCATAATTCGTCCATTCACCACCATTTATTTGCACACATAGACAGAATTCCTCCATTCACCACCAAAATGTCGGTTATTTTAAAAATATCATGAGTATGTTCAAAAAGTATAATAAATTCAGCAACGAGTTATTAAGTGCTAACCCGACCTTATATGGATAAGTTCGTGGAAACAAATTTTGAAAGTGAAAATTTATAATCGATTTAGGTATATTCGATTGTCTTTGGTGTTTTACTCTGAATTTATTGAAACAAACAGTGAATATAATGATGAAAAAAAAAAACAATAATATAGGAATGAGAAATAAGAGAATCAACGCAGCTGTCGTAAGACAATTTTAGGCTTGTTTTTTTGCAAGCCTGGAGGAAATTAGTCGAAAAAAACAACGTCGAACTAGAATAGTCGGAAGGCCACGCAAGTGGTCGTACGAAACCGAGCGAATACAAAGAATTCAAATGTTATGCCCGTAAATGCGCTTTTGTACTGTTCGTCTAGTTTTCGTTCACTTTTGCCGTCGCACGTGAAGAGCGCTCATCGTCATCGACCGCTCATTCGTAAATGGTTGGATGCAAAAAACAAAATGTTGAAAGCAAACTAAAAACAATTTGGCACTTGGTGCTTAGTTTTCGACTTTTTTTCTGATTGATGAATGAGTGAAGTGAAATGTTAAGTTTTCTTTTAATTAATTTATATCACATCGAATTTGAGTGGTTTCGCAAAACAAATAATTTAAAGCCTATCACTCTGTGCTGTGAAAATTGACATTGAACAAACAATTATTTAATTTGTTTTCTCACTTTCAACCACTTAAGTGCATTATGGGTGACTTGTGAAATTGACGTTTCGGAAAGCTACTTTTTGGTTGGTTTTGACATAAGCTTCCGCCTATTCTAGTTCTACCTTAATAAATTACATATAAAATGCAACAACTAATCCCTCTGGGCTTACCTAAGGGCACAGAATTCTCGGGTTTTAACTTAAGCACGGAGAAAAACTCTGTTGTTGGCTTTAATAACATACTTGTAATCAATAGTTCTTATGGAAACTCCATATTTTTTCTGTGATGGCGTCGCTAATCTCCAATGTCATTTTTTTTTCAACCAAATCACTCCGGGCTTTTATGAGCATTAAGGCTTAACTACATAAGCTCAAAAAGTGAAAAAGTACAAAAGTGAAAATTTTCAAACTCATTTTGGAATAGTTTTTCTGACTGGAAAACTTGTAAAAATGATGCAGAAAGCTTAAATTTTGGTCTAAAAAAAAATTTGTATATTCTTTTTCACAAAACAACTGCGCTAGCGGGAAAACAAATATTTTTACTTTTGTACAAAAGTACTTTTTGGCTTATGTAGTTAAGCCTTTATGCATTATGCTATCGGCGGAACCAATAGAAAACTATCGAAGAACGAAATTTCAATGTATTGGGTGATTTTTTAGCTGGTTTGGTTTTGGCAACACTGGTTTTGACAGCTGACGTGTGTTTAGTACCTTGTGTCACTGTCAAACAGCTTCAGTATGGTTTGCAATTTAACCATGGATCGTCTTGCAAATGAACAACGCTTGCAAATTATTGAATTTTACTATCAAAATTCGTGCTCGGTTCGAAATGTTCATCGCGCATTCTCGACCTTCTGAGCAGTCTATTCGGAAGATTGTGACCAAATTTCGCACCAAATTTACTTTGTTGGACATTAAACCACCAACACGTTTACGTACTGTGCGTAGTGAAGAAAATATTGCGGCCGTATCAGCTAGTGTGACAGAAGACCGCGAAATGTCGATTCGGCGCCGTTCCCAGCAGTTAGGCCTTTGTTACAGCACTACGTGGAAAATTTTGCGGAAGGATTTGGGCGTAAAGCCTTTTAAGATACAGCTGGCGCAAGAACTTAAGCCAGCCGACCTACTATGTCAAGGCTAATGTCTATAGGGATAAGCCCGCTTCGATTGACGCACTGGAAGCCAACATCCATGCATTCATTCGTGAGATACCGGCCGATATGTGTGAAAGAGTATACCAAAATTGGACTCAGCGGATGGGCTACCTGAGACGCAGCCGCGGTCAACATTTGCATGAAATTATCTTTAAACATTAAATTGCAAGGTTCAAACTATCGATTCAAATAAATCTTTCATTCATTTTTTCGAATTTTTTGTGTTTTTTTTTTAAAAAAAGTTCTAAGCCTCTTAAAAAATCACTATAAATAATCCTAACTAATCACGCTTTTTATTTTATTAGGTACTGACTTTTCTGTGATAATCTGTCCAAAAAATTTCTTTGGATAGAAAAACACAGTTCAGCAAAATGTCATTATGAGAGTAAAAGAAAACATGGTGTCTATCACGGCAATACGAAATACTGCTATTATACACGACTAGTTTTTAGTCATTACTTCTTTTGAACATAAACAGTGGGCCATGTGGGTCGTAGTTCAAATTTTGGCCACTGGTTTTTGACATTTCTTAGATATTGTATTCCTTGTATATATAACAATTCGCTTCATTTATTTCTGTTTTTTGTATAGCGTAATGTATACCTGTATGGTCAATGTAAATATAAATACATATATATAGATAGCATTGAAAATTTTTATAACCAATCAAACTAAAGGGAAATTCCAAATTTGAGTAAAGATTAAAAAATCAATGTCTAACAGCGCACAACTCACAAGATGAATTTTTAAAAAAGTTTAAATAAGTTTCATCACGCCAAAGTCGTTTAATTAAATTTGTGTTTCTTTCAACACAACCCGATATCCTACCTAACATCCGCCATTTTCATGCTGAAAAGCTGGTGAGTTGAATTTTTTTTAAAGATGGCTGCGTTATTTGCACATACAAAATGGTCGATCTAGCAAAACAGAACAAACCCACCCCATTAAATTGTTGTAGCAATTCACATCTATTCATCGACACGGGATGAAATTACAAAAAGATTGTCATCTTTATATGGTGTATCTATGGTTAGGCATATTATCATGTTCCTTTTAAGTTTGTTTGTTTTATTACAGGGGTGTTCACGATCCGGTGCAACTGGCCACTTGTGCACCAACAACTTATCACTAATCACTTCTCAAAAATTCAAATCAAACAAATTCTGATAATTGTAAGTGATAAGCGTTGCAAGAATGCATTTTGCACTTCACTCAGTAATAAATAAATCAATTAATCATCTGCTTAGTGATAATGATAAGCGTTTCTCCAACTGAAAGGCTCAAACTGCTTCTTCTAAGCTGACCATTGATAAATATTTTTTAACCTGCTTGTTCGTTGACTTCGATCATCTCGCAGTGGCGAATTTACCGTTCAAGTATAGAGTCGTTTGGGGTAAGTGTGCGCAGCGGGGAAGTGTACGCACAGTTAATTTCTCGAAAATGACAATTAAAATTAAGTATATGTAAATGCACAATTCAGTAGGTAAATGTCCTTTGCTTGGGTCAGCGGTTGCTGTGCTTTGGTTTTGTTTATTGTCTGAAGGAAAGCGAAACAAAAAAAACGGTTAGTTTTACTAAAATATTTCTCAAATTAAAAATCGTGTTAGTGTTTAGTGATTTTATTATAAGATATTGAGTGCTAATTATATATCGAAGATATTATATATAGATTGTATTAGAGTGAAAATTTTACTAGATTTCGTGATAATTTATTCAAAATAAACAAAATATTGAAAAAAGTGCGGTGGGGGTAAGTGTGCTCAAAACTTTTGGGGCAATTGTGCGCGTGCGTACACTTACCCTAACAAAGAAACGTGATAGGAAAAACGTTTCGGTTTGTAGATTTATTATTTAGGAACATAGTTAGCGTGAAAGAATCGAATTTTTAATTGATGTAATTAAAAAAAACTCATTGTGTATTCAATATAAATAGATACATTTAATATTTCCATGATGTTTTTTATTATTCTTTTTTTTCCAGATGCCTCGAACATATGTAAGGACAAATCCTGAAAAAAAGGTTGTGACACAATGTCAAATTGATAAGCCTAAACAATTTATTTTTTTTAAATAAAAAAGTTAGGTACTAATAATAAAACGTTTTATTATACGTGTTTTAATTAAAAATGGAAAATGCTGGACCTTCGCACACTTCCCCCTAGGTAGGGGCAAGTGTGCGCAATCTGGCTTGCTTTGGTTTTTTCAATAATAATGTAAGTAAATTGGAAAAAATATGTAGTTTTACTTTTTTTAATTAATAACCAAATATGCAGCTTTGTAATTTAATAAAGCCCTGTATTATTTCTTCTAAATTTCGCTTGGAATCATGTTTCAAAGTCGAAAGTGCGTACACTTACCCCTAACGACTCTATTTGGTGATAGAACAAAATAAGGATTTCTTTTTATTAAATTAATTGTAACTTAAGTAATAGTTATTTGATTTTAATGATTAAGGCAAAAAGACAAAGAATTTTTCTGTACAAAAATTATATATATAGTGTTCGCATAAGCAAAATAGTTAAGGATGTAAGAACAAGTGATTAACTCATTTTCATATGCATTTAAAAGAAAAAATTATGTAAAATGTTATAATTTTGAAAAACAATGTATTACAAAGTTATTATCTTAATTTTTTTTCTTTAAATTTTTTAGCATTAGCAGTTTTATAGAATAAAATTTTCACCAAAACCGTGTGATTTAATCGAAATAGGTCATAAAATTCGGGTTTCAAGGAAAAAATAATGAAAAGGAAAGTGGATCTTTAACAATAATAACTTTTAAATTGAGAGCTAGCATTTTATAGTTTTCGTCTTTAAATAAAGTCAGACCAAATATTTATGGTATAAACACAAACACACAATTTTATGCAATGCAAACTACTTCTTAAACCGTGTTGGGAAAGTTTAAACCCTTTTTTTTTGTGCAGCTTTTTAGGTAATACTTAAAAAATAAATGTTAAATGTGTTAATGTGTGTGTCAAAATCGGCCAAATAGGTATAGTTTGCCAACAAGGGGCAGCAGCTCATGCAATATCAGAAAACACTATCGGATTTTAAAAATTCTTTTTTTGCTTGCAAGATTATAATTAGAGGATGGGTTTTGGGATATAAATATAATTTTTGAAAGTTATACAGTGAAATGGAAAAATTCGCAATTGTCTTGTTTATTTTTTTACAAACGTAAACTAAAGTGTTATTGCTATTAAAATTTGATCAACTTTTTAATTTTTGTTATTTATTTTTGGTTTACCAATAATTTGTATTAAATTTTAATACTCTTGTATACAAAATACATATATACCTACTTACTTTCCATAGTTGAATATGGCTGCTTCTTGTTGTTTTAATAATACTATCTATTGATATTGAGTTAACAATATACGCTCCCTATTTTAATCAAATCAAAATTAAAATTTAAAACCTCTTCGTATTGAAAAACAATGGGAATTTAATATTTAATTTAATATTTAAGTTACTAGAGATAGATAGATAGATAAAGATTTTATTAGAAATTCATTATGTATAAAAATAGTACAAAATATTGCAAAAAATCTCAATATGTATTTTTTCATTATTTAATATAATATTTCTAATTAACAAAATTCTTTTAATAATAAATCTCTATATTTCAAACAATAATTTAAAAAATTGAAAAGAGATGTAAAGTTTTTGCCGTTTAAAATTTCATAGAGCTCTTCACAAGAAAGCATACTTCTACCGAAACATATGAGTCCAGAGTTCTTGAAAACTGGACATCTGCCATTAAAATGGTACGTATTTGTATTTTCCACCTCATCTAGGTTGCAAATTGTACAAATACCGACTGTATCTTTTTTGAAAGCTTTGGCGTTTATATTGAGGAGCCCGCCCCTAGCTTTGAGAACTAAGCTTACCAAATGGGAAGAATTATAGTCGACGAAGTAGGATTGGATGAGGGTATAGATCATGGAATTGAGAGCTTCTGGCACTATTGATGTTGTTAGTGGTTTCCGAACTTTACAGGATTTGTAGAATATTCTGGTGCAAATCGAACAATGAAGAAGTAAAATAATTAGCATTTACAGCTATGCCTAGCTCACTACATAAATCACTCAACTCGCGGGCCCAAAAAATGTTTTCGGCGATTGTCTCCTCCGTGTCAATCTGTAATTAGGAAGTTTAATGACCTTTGAAATTGGGAGGGAAGGCCAGTCTCCGTATAACATCTTTTCTATAAAGAATCTAAATAGTTTTTCAACCTGCTCAAATCGCTTGTAACCCCATACTTCAACGTCATAAAACATAATTGATTTAGCTGCGGTGTCAAAAATCTTGAGTTTTTTTCGAAAAATGTATATTAGAGTTTTTAATATAATTTGACCATGTTGCATTAATTGCACTTTTGGACACAACCAGTCTTGAGTCCAGATATTTATTAAAAGACAAATTATAGTTAAGAATAACACCCATAGATATTGATATTGATTTACTGCTTCAATAAGATTTTCCCCATAATTCCAGTTTAAGCTTCTAGAAACTCTTGTACCATCACGAAAAACAACAGTTTTGGATTTATTTAGGTTGATTTTCAGACCCCAAAGCGTGCAGTAATTGAACAGATGATTAATCATTCGTTGCAGATGGACAGGGCAGTCAGAAAGTAAGACTAGATCATTTGCATAGAGTAAGATCTTGATAACCATGTTCGCCACAGACACCCCACCAGGTAAGTCTTAAGGTATAGAGCAAATAGGAGTGGGATTAGCAAACACCCTTGCTTCACACCCTGGCTAACCAAGAAAGACTCCGACAACGATGTTCCATCCCAGACCCGACTTGTTGTATTCTCATATAGCAGTTCCAGCATTCTAATGACGTTTGAGGATAAGCCAAGACAAGACAAGACAGTTAAAAAAATAAGGAATTACAACGGATTAAATCAAAGGCACAGGAAAAATCCACAAAGGAAGCGAACGCGTTTTCCTTTTTCTTGTGGTTCAGGTGTACGATGGTAGTGAGATTAAAAATATTGTCAGTGGTGGAGTATCCTTTACGGAAACCTGCCTGATATTCACTGAGGATACTTTTACATTCAATCCAACTATTAATTCTACTAAAGATAATTCCAGTGAAAATTTTGTATATTGTATCAAGTAGAGAAAGGCCTCGATAATTTTCAACACTATTTGGATCACCCTTTTTGTGCAGAGGTATAATAATCGATTTCTGAAATGAAGAATTAATACGTTCAGAGAGATAAATTTGATTGAGTAGGGACAGAACTTCTTCTAAAAAACAAGTTGGAGCATTTTTGTAAAATTCATAACTGACTCTATCTTCTCCCGGGGCTTTTTTATTCTTGGTTCTTTGAATCACTTGCAAGAGCTCCCACATATCAAAAGGAGAGTCAAGAAAAGGATCTATTTTTTCTGGCATGGTCCAAGAGATATGAAGATCAAATTCAGATTGTGAAAAAAGTGACCTAAAATAAACCATAAATTCTTCGCTTTTAAGATTGCCACTAACTTTTGGCCTAAATTTCTTCATGGAGTTAGCTATTTTCCACCAATGACTAGCATTCCTAATTGTATTAAGTTTTTCAATGTTTTTGTACGCAAAGTTGATTTTTGTACTTTTACAAATAGTAATGTACTTAGATCTCCATGTAAAGTCTCTTATAAAATCCAAGATTATGTTTCCGGTAAAGTTTGAGCTGCTTTAACATCTTATTCCGAGCGCGATTAAATTCAAAGTCAAACAATTTATTTTTTTGGAATAAAACGTTTACAAGCCCTATCTCTACCAGCCGCAACTTTAATCTCGCACAGAAGAGAATTCACTTTTTCTTCTATAGTTTTGCTTGAAAAAATATAACGGCAATTAGAAAGGCGGCTAAGAGTATCCACATATTTTACACGATAGTTTTCGGACCACTTAAGTTTTTGGGGGAGCACCGATTGAGAAAGGTTCTCATTGTGAGTTGAGGGGAGAGAAAGGCTCAGGCTGAGGGGCATATGATCAGAAAAAGCTTTGCTTGGTACTGTAAAATTTTCGATCAATGTTAGGAAATTAAACGAGCATACACAATAGTCTATGACTGAACTACCCGAGGCACCACAGAAGGTTAACTCTCAATCAATATCACCAAGCACTCTACCACCATTCATGATCACCCCATCTATATTTTCAAAAAGATCTTAGTAGTTTCTTACCATTATAATCTATAGTCGTATCTTTAGATGCTCGTATCTCAGAGACAAGGGGAGCACTGTTCAATAAACACGTATCAACAAATTGGGCATTAGCCGTGCGAGCATTTAAGTCGCCAAGTATACAAAACGACTCGATATTCATATTTTTTTAAAAAAAGATTCAAATTTTTCAAAATCGGCCGTCCAATTTGTTTTATTTGAACCTTGATATGCATGTAAAAACTTTAAAAAACAAGAGAAACAAAGCCTGGGTAAAGTTTAGTAAGTCTAGGACTGATGAAGATTACAATGTATATATGGAGCATAAAAATGAATTTGAAAACTACACTAATTTTATCTATTCAGAATTTATTGCAAAAACTCAAAGTGAACTTAAATCAAGTCCAAGAAATTTCTGGAAATATGTTGATACTAAAAGAAAATTCGACGGTTATCCATTAAATATGAGCTATGAAAATGCAAACAGCCATATTCCAGAAGTTATATCTAAAATGTTTGCCAACTATTTTAAAAGTGCCTTCGCCGATACTTTGTCGTCTGATGCAACAGATAATTATTCTTCAACGGAAGAGTATTCTCATCTGGCGTTAATTAATTTTTCAATCTCTGAAGACTCAATCATAAATAAAATATTAAAACTAGAAGATAATATAAGTCCTGGTCCAGATGGCTTACCTGCTTTTATGTTAAAAAAATGTTCATCTTATTTGTCCTACCCATTATATCTCTTGTTCAATGAATCCTTAAAGTGTTCAAAATTTCCTATTCTATGGAAATATGCTTACCTCAGACCGGTTCATAAAAAGGGCCCTAAGAATTTGGTCACTAATTATCGTCCCATAGCCAAACTGTCCGTTATTCCAAAACTTTTTGAATCCTTAGTATGTGACACTCTTTCCTTTAATTGTTCCTCTGTTTTATGTGAAAATCAACATGGATTTGTGAAGAAAAAATCGACGATAACAAACTTACTAGAGTTTACAACATTTTGCGTTGATGCTTTTGAGAAAAAGCAACAAGTTGATTGCATATTTACTGATTTCAGTAAGGCATTCGACAAACTAAGCCATGAAGTACTTTTGAAAAAGCTAACAAGAATTGGACTAAATGAGAACTTTCTTTCATGGATATCTTCATACCTAGTAGACAGGTATTACTGCGTAATGTTTAAAACTGACTGTTCTGAGAACTTTAGAGTAAATTCTGGTGTACCTCAAGGAAGTCACCTAGGCCCATTGCTCTTTGTGTTATTTATAAATGACCTTCCTTCTGTTTTCCAAAACTCAAAAACTTTATTTTATGCTGACGACGTGAAAATATTTCGAACAATAAATTCCCTATCCGATTGTAAGCTCTTGCAAGAAGACTTAAAAAGATTTTGGGAATGGTGTTGCACAAATCGCCTTATATTAAATATTGACAAGTGTAAATCAATGAGATTCACACGAAAAAAAAATTTAATTGCTGACAACTATGAGATAAATTCGTCGCAATTATGTAAATTATCAAATTTTTCTGACCTAGGAATCAATTTAGACCCGAAACTAACTTTTACTGATCATTATAACCACATTATTAAAAGAGCCAATGTAACACTTGGCTTCATCAAAAGATTTGCGCGGGAGTTTGAGGATCCATATGTTTTGAAGGTTCTATATATTTCATTTGTAAGGCCAATTCTTGAATACGGATGTATAGTGTGGGCACCTTACTATATGATTCATATAAACAGAATTGAAAGTGTTCAGAGAAGGTTCATGAGATTTTCCTTGCGTTTTCTTTCATGGTCCGATAGAATTGTCCTACCTCCATACTCGGATAGACTTAAACTTATTAATTTACCATCACTTTCAGTTCACAGAGAGTATTTGCAATTATGTTTTATAATTGGGATAATAAGAGGCTCAATATCTTCTTTAGTGTTGGATCGACTGAATTTTATAATGTTGGGCGTGCTGGTTTAAGAAATAGGTTACCAATTTGTGTAGTTTTTAGTAGATCTAACTATGGTGTCAATAGCTCTATGAATCAACTAATTAATATTTTTAACAAAAACTTTCATATAATCGATTCTATTAATGATAATGTTAAATCCCATAAATTGAAAAATAGCTTCTTTAATCAATTTAATTAATTTCCCAGAATGTTGTTTTTTCTGTTGTTATTTATATTAGTACATTTAGTTTCAATGTTAATATATGTATATTTTATTGTGATTAATTGACAATCATTACTCATATATTGAGTTTAAGTTTAATGATTCCATTGTTAGTATTTAAGCTTATTTCTAATGTTAGCATTTAACATATTAAAATAAATAAATAAATAAGTTTGCTACATTAAACGACACTACCTGACAGACATCTGGTTGCTAGATTTTATGTTGATCATTAGACGCAGCTTGTGATGCGTGAACCTTAGCATTAGATCTACGTGTCTCTCGTTAAATTATATCACAAGTAAAGTTGACTTTGGTGACGATCGCTTGTAGAAAATCGGCATCCTTTATCTTCACAGCTTCGATTTTGCCATCGTTTAAGTTACTACATTTTAATATTTACTTAAGGATTATATTTCAATTCTGTGGATCATATTCTAATTTTGTTCGTATTAAAAAATGACTTCAAAGTAAAATAAATAAAATTTCATACAAAATTATATACAGAATATTCAAAAGTAATATTTGCTGTATTGCAAACGGCTGTAATACCAATTCTGTATTACAAAATACCATACAATTTCTATCCGTGTACATAATAAAGCGACCGTTTCTAAATTTTCAGACTCAGACAGATTGTTATGAAAGTTGGGTATACCTACAAACATTTTACAGTCTGTATGATTTTGATTAAATAAACAGTGAAACCTCCGATTGCGGACAACTCTCTTAAGTGGAGAATCTCCTTAAGCGGACAAACTATCATGACCGTTGATCTTGGATTTAAATTCCATACCTAGAGGCACCCTGTTATCAAAATATTTGATTTAACATTTTTTTTCTCAACATACACGCTCCGCATACTTTTTGTATGATTTTAACAAAATAAGTCAAAAAACTGTCGAAATGTTTTTTTTTCGTCAACTCTTCTGTGAAATATTTTTTTCTTCAATGTCTTGGTTTAAATATTGACAATTCCGAGTTTTATGTAATTCTGGACAAAAACGTACAAGTACGTGATACTCATACTATGCGATATTATCCGTTTCTAAGATTTCGGATCTCTTGCCTTCGCCATACGATTACCTCCTCGTTTAGTTACTCAAAGACCAAACCCCACAAGTAATCAAATCTCAAATCCAGCAGTAACTGAAGTAATCAAATCCAAAAGTAACTAAAGTACCCAAATCCAAAAGTAACTAAAAGTAAATCCAAAAGTAACTAAAGTACCCAAATCCAAAAGTAACTAAAGTAATCAAATCCAAAAGTAACTAAACGTCTGAACTGAAATCCGAGTCCAAAGTACACTCATGTAAATAGGGGGCATATTGATCCCTGATCTCATATATATTATTGTGAATAGTGCAAAATTAACTCTCGTGTATTTAATAGTACGTCAAACGTCATTCTTATGTGGTTTTCGTTTCGACCAAAACAACGATTTTTTTTTGATTTTTTTGGTTTGTGATAAGTTTTTCCTTTCTTTTCGACCAAAAAAATCGAATTTTTGTCGATCTGAAGTCGATTTTGCCGATCTCGATTTTTAGCAAGATTTACACAGATTTTCACAAGCACTTGCACACACATCAAAGAAAAGTGACTTTTACCCAGTGTTGTTTTAAAAAAGGCACTCATACAATCATAAAACAAAATAAAATCACGTTTTGTGTTCGTTTTGCCAGTAAGATTTAAAATCTGACACCCAAATCTGAATTGGTTGAAACGAAAGCCATATAATGTAGTTTCTACGTAGCCCAAATTCAACTAGCTTTGTGAAATTGCACTACAAAGCTAGTCAATCCTAATGGCCAAATCACAATCACGCTTTCGGTCGGTCGGGATTTTTACCGACTTTAAGATATCATGTGTCAATAAGCGCGACCATAGAATTTGCAAAACGAAATGTAGCTTCAAACTTCGGGCGTTGAGAAGTCACGAATATGGCAGAATAAAAGTTCTGCTTCCTTATAAATGCACGTTACAAATTCTCCGCAGATAAGAGAGAAACAAAAATGTCTCTGTATTTTATGATTTCATGAATAGGGAGTAACAACCAGTGAAATAAATAGCTTTACTAAAGGAGGTAAATACTAATGGCCATTGGATTTTCTTTTTTAATTATTTCATAATTTTACAACCATATTCCGAAATTGAAAATAACAAACAAAAATATTTCTTCAAGCATTTACAACTTTGATAAATAATCCAAAGAATGACATTAGTCAACAATGTCATTCTTTGATGTCAACAAATACGTGGAAAATAAGCAAAAGTTAGGAAAAAAGAGACATGTATACAACACTAAGATCCGTATTGTATTTTATTTCATGCTATGATCTACATGGATCATTGGCGATAATAAAATGCAGAAACAACATCGCCTAAAGGCTTAGCCTAGAATATTTTCGGGGCTTAACTTAAGCGCGGAAAAAAACTGTGTTACACAATTCCAATCAAACAGTTCTAAGAATCGAAAAAAGTTTCATAAGTTAAAAGAATTTCAATTTTTGGTTTCTTACGATTGTCAAAAATAAAATAAAAAATTCTAAAATTAAATAGCGTTTTCCTTGTTTTTCTGATTACTCCAGAAAAATGGGGTGTTTGACAATCAGCCCTATCATGAATTCCATCGTAATCGGAAACTTGTTACGAATCCCGAAAAAAAGTACCTATTATAGAATCCATCGTATTGGAAAATCTCATACAAATTGCCATTACGAACGGATTCTGTGATAGTTTTTTTTAGGGATTCGGAAACATTCCGATTACGATGGAATTCGCGAATGACATCTTTTTGCAATATCAACGAGTAAATGTGGCTCTACACTCTCTCTAAATGAAAAACATTGTAGCGATCACTGATCTTTATAAAACATTACATAGAGATTAGAGCTAGCGAAACACCACTCCACAACAGACAACACATAACGTGAGACAAGTGTGAATTCGACTTCAGAGTACGTAAACCAGAGAAAATACCTTCTGCGGAACCAAATAATAGAACAGCTGTTTAGCATCAAAAAAAAATCTTTTGTAGGTATGTAGGTACTTTGAAATGAATTAAATGAAACACAAACTGATTTCACTGGATTTTTGTTAGTGGATTGTTTTTAGTTTAGAACCAATTGATGAAAATATACATTTATGCATCTGCTGTAATAATAAAATTGTGCCAATCAATATTCAAGGCTTTATAATATCCAACTCAATATGTATGTTGAATCATAACTAAACCATTAGTACATAGGTATAACTTTTATTTCTGCTGCTGTTGCATTTACTTCCTAAAAAAGTCACTCATTAGAAACAAACTTTCTTGATTTTTGTATAAATTTGATGATAATCAATTGTTGCTTCTAAATAAGAAATCACAAATTGGATAAAAACTTTAACATTTGAAAGAAATAGAATAACCAACACAAAAAGGAGAATTATTGTGAGCTGTCAAAGCGCCAGCAAAATAGAAAATAGATCTATTCGGGCGTTGGGTTCCAGCTCACGGTATTTACCATCTAAAGCTGCGCAACGCCTGAGGTAACATTTAAGATTGCCACATAAGAGTCCATTGTTTCTATTCAATATGTCAAAGTCGGAGCGAGCGAACGCGTGATTGTGGTTTGGCTATAAACGGTCATATCAATGACAGATGTAGAGATGTTGAATAAGAAACATTTGTGTTTTGAGAACTTTTAATAAACTTTTTTTACAATTTAAACTAAACAAAATGTATAAAATGTATATTTTAATATTGCACCATTAATTTCATTTTAAAAATATGTTCTACCAAAAATTAAACTTGTATTTTCATCGAACAGCTGATCGTGAAATGTCAAAATCATTATCCACTAACTTTGTAGCCGAGGGGAAATTTCAACTAATGTGGCTTTCGTTTCAACCAATTCAGATTTGGGTGTCAGATTTTAAATCTTACTGGCAAAACGAACACAAAACGTGATTTTATTTTGTTTTATGATTGTATGAGTGCCTTTTTTAAAACAACACTGGGTAAAAGTCACTTTTCTTTGATGTGTGTTCAAGTGCGTGTGAAAATCTGTGTAAATCTTGCTAAAAATCGAGATCTGCAAAATCGACTTCAGATCGACGAAAATTCGATTGTTTTGGTCGAAAGGAAAGGAAAAACTTGTCACAAATCAAAAAAAAATCAAACAAAAATCGATTTTTTTGGTCGAAACGGAAACCACATTAATGTCAGCTATTATTCGTTTGTGAAATTTTCGTGAATTTGCTGCAGTGTAACACAGATGACAGAATACAAAATTTGCGTTCACAATCTACTACAAAAAAAAATAAAAATTCACAATTTAATTAGTATAGGGCTGTTGCACCATATCGTGAATACCCCTTATGCATTTTCTTTAATTTTCTTTATAGATTCAAAATTAGAAAAACGACAAAAACTTTCAAAAATTCACCCTGAAATAAATTGCACTCAATGCATACCAAAAAGCATTGCTCTCAAAGGTTTTAAAATGTAAAAAAATGTAATTAAATTTAAATTAATAAATTAAAATTAAGAGCTCAGTGATGTGTGAAAGTGAACGAGCAATAAAGAAATTTAAAACGAATTCAATTTCAAGTAAAATATAATAATGTAGTTTCAAGAGGGTTAATTATTGTGAACTGATAGTATAAGTAACTTTGAAACATACTTCATTCTGCGAAAATCTGTTGTCAGACGAGACTTGCCTGAATATTTTTTTTTTTTGAAAATCATTATATTCCTGCCATTGTGACATGAGCGACAAACATATCCACTTTTAATGACGTTAATTAAAATGTTTACACTGACGTGAGTCATTACATTTTCTGAGTTTTTCTTTTATGCTTTTGAGATCCAAAAGTTATTATTTATTAATAAAAAAAAATATTACATATTGAAGTACATATGTAGTAAGTAAAAATTTCTTTGTCCTAATTGATTCCCTTTCATATTAAAATACAAAAGTTATTGGCTGTTCATAATTAACTCATTTTGTATCCTTGATTAAATTTAAGCATTGAAATAAAGTGAAATTAAGTAGGTATGTAATTTGGAGAATTTATTGTAAACGTCAATAATGGTTGTTCTTGTTCCAATAGAATACGTTTATACTTAAAAACACTTGCCGCATATTTTTTTGTAAAGAATGTTAAGACGATTTAGTAGTACGTTTGTAGGTTACAATATAAAATTTATACTTTCTACTATAGGTACTACTACTTATCGAACTCGAAGTTTTAATCGAACTTGAACATTACGAAGACAAGAAAGACAAAAAAAGTGGGTCTCGTAATTTTGCCCGTAAGTCTGTCTGATCGAATACAGCCTAAACGGGTGTTTCATTAACCTTGATACATAGCGTTTTTCAGACATTCCCCCGACACATTTTGTTACAATTTTTTGTAAGGCTCAAAATTAACGATACCTACCTAAAATGAATATACCAATGTTAAGGCCTGTTTCACAATTTCGAAGTAAAGTTCTGAGTAGTTACCACTATCTGACACATGTAAATATTTGCACAGGGTCATAAGGAGAAAAATTAAAATTTAACAATTGTCTTTTGACCCTCCTGAATGGGTTAGAAATCCTATAAAATTAATTTTTGCTGCATTGTTGACTTATCGCCCTGTGCAAATAAACCAATAAAAATATTCAGAACTTAACTAAAAAATTGCGAAACAAGCCCTTAGACTTAAGAACCACAGTGTGATCTCAAATAAGAGCAAGTTCATGCGACTCAGTCGTGCATTTTAATTTTCTTATACGAAATAAATAGCTTGTTGATTAATGTGTTGCTTCCTTAATAATATAAAAAAATACTTAAATATCTTTTTATTCACAATAAATCAACTAAAACATTAAATTAAAATTAATTATTAATAAAAAATTAACTGCTAATTCAAGTTAAGTAAGTACGAAATCTTATCGATTATCTACTAAAGTCAACAAAAGATCTGTGTCATGTGTCCAAAGACTATTATTAAGTGTACTTTCTCATAAAAGGTGAGCCTATACACATATACTTTATCATTTTATTTTGTAAATAAAATGCTTGCTTTTCGCTTTGCTTTTCGCAAAAATTACATACGTAAACGGGAAATCCCTTCACCCAGTCGGAAAATTCCCTTTTTGGCCCACAAATCTTTTCTTTTTTCCGTAAAAAATAATTTTTATATTTCTTATGTAGGTATGTATTTTTTTTTTATATTTAATACAAGCTGATCCGCCCGGCTTTGCACGGGTAGACAAATCTAAGCTTGGCACACAAATCACAAATGAAAATGTATATATAAATATTTAAGCTCCGTTTTGTAATGGAATACTACATACTGATTTTTGACCCACTTCACGTTATGAATGGCGAAATTCGTTTAAATATGATCATCTGAGTAGAACCTTTATTACTTTTCTAACGAAGAAATAATTTTTGTAATCAAAAACCACTTTTTTGTGTTTATCCCATTTCACTCTATAAATATCAAATTTTTAAAAAATAATCTCTTCAACACAAACAGAATGTTTGATATCGGATACCATTTTTCGTTTCTATCCCCTTTCATCCTATAAATAACAAATTTTTGAGAAAAATATTCCTAAGGCCATCAACTCAAAATAATAACATTTCAAACACAAAAAGACTTTCTTTAATCGGACAATATTTTTCTTTTTACCCCATTTCATCCTTCAAATTGCAATTTAAAAATAATACTTGAAGCCATTTACTAAAAATAACCTTTCAAACCCGGGTAGATTTTTTTTAATCGAATACTTCTTTTCCATTTTACCCTACAGTGATTTTTTTATTTTAATAAATAGTTATTCTGCTATTAGGGGTTAGTTATTCTGCTATTCGGGGCGGAGTAGGATGCCAGACGTCCCACCAGGCGCGGGACTGTCCCGCGAAACGAAATTTGTCCCGCAAGTGTCCCGTCAGTATATTCTGTCCCGCAAACTAATTTAATCCAACCTTTATTGCTTTCGTAACACAGAAACAATTTTTGTATTCGAAAGCCACTATTTTATTTTTACCCCATTTAACTCTATAAATAAATTTTTTTTTTTAAATAAACACAAAAAGAATTTCTTATATCGGACAATTTTTCATTTTTAACCCATTTTACCCTACAAAAAAAAAATTTTAAAAGAATATCCCTAAATCTATTTCCTGAAAAAACCTTTTTCAAATAAAAAAGAATTTCTTAAATCGGACTATTTTTTTATTTTTACTCCATTTCACCCTACAAATTGAAAAATAAAAAAATTACCCTTGAAGCCATTTCCTAACAATAACATTTGAAACGCAAGTTGAGCTTTTTTAATCGCATACGTCTTTTTCATTTTATCCCATTTCACCCTACAAAGTGAATTTTTCAAATATTTTAATACTTATTCTGCTATTCGGGGCGGAGACGCAACCAACAAATCAAAGATCATTAAAATCGTTCAAGCGGTTCTTGAGTTATAAGTGTTGTAACTAAAAAGACTTTGTTTTATATATTAAGATTTAATAAAATTGATTGAAAATGTTGAAAATGAAAAATGAAGGAATTCCACGCAAAATGAGTCAGTTTTCCTTTTGTCAAAACCAATGTGCATCGGTATCTCCTATTAAACTATTCCCTATTTTCCTAACGCACTGTGTTCATCATTATAAGGGAAGTCATAACCCCTTATGTGGGCGAATATATCAAAAAAAAAAAAGGTCAACATTCCCAGAAAAGGGGATTTTTCCAATTATCACCCAACACTGCATTAGGTAAATATGTGTAACTTAACTTATAGCGTTTTCAATGTGGTAATCTGGAAGAAAAATCATCGACCCATACCAGTCAATCTAGATGACAACCAAGAATTACATCCGCCAGACCAAATTGAGATCAAAGTTGGCATGAACAGACTAAAAACGAAGAAAGTAGCTGGAGCCGAAAGTGAAAAGTTGAAAGTGAAACTTTTTAAACACGCTGGAGATGACCTGGTCAGGAGCATACACATACTCATCTGCAAAATATGGTCGGAGGAAAATATTCTTGACGATTGGAATCTCAGTACCATCTGCCCGATCCACAAAAAAGAAGATCGCTTACTCTGCACCAACTATTGAGGCATTAGACTTTTAAACATTGCATATAAGATCCTCTCCAGCGTTCTATGTGTATGTCTGAAGCTGTTTGCTGACGATCTAATCGGTCCTTACCAATGCGGCTTCAGACTTGGGAAATCTACAACCGACCAAATCTTTACGCCACGCCAGATCCTGGAGAAAACCCAAGAATTGAATATCGATACCCACCACCTGTTCATCGACAGCCTACGACAGTGTAAATATTGATGAACTATATCGTGCCATGTCCAGTTTTGGAATTCTTGATTAAATTGATACGTCTTATCAGGATGACGTTGGAAAATGCTCGCTGTTCCACAAAAATTTGGTAAGGATTCTACCGAAACTTTGGACACGACTAGAAGGTTAAGACAAGGTGACGCACTGTCATGCAGCTTTTGTGCTTGGAAAAATAGTATGCAACACCCAGGCCAGGGGTGGAATCGGCTAAGGTGATAGTTGATTATCAATTTTTTGATTGTCGCTTTGACGAAAGCTGTCTCTATTCTATTTATTGGGAAAGATAGAGAGAGCAATTGTAAAAACGGCAATCACTTAATAAAGCGATCGCTTTAGTCTTATGCTGCATTTACACGACTGACAAATTGGCATTTTTCTGTCATTATACTGCCAAAAGAATGAATTTTTCCATTGTTCTGTCATTTTTTTGACAGTTAAATGCCAGAATAATGCCAATTTGTCAGTCGTGTAAATGCAGCACTACGCGATACGGGCCCTGTACATCAGGCACTATCTTTAATAAATCAACACAACTTCTTGGGTTTGCTGATGACATTGATGAGATAGGTAGAGCAAAGCGAGCCGTAACCGGTGCTTTCACTAACAATGGAGTCAGCAGCAAGCAGAATGGGACTGGCTATAAATGAGGACAAGGCAAAGTATATGCTTTCATCAACAAAAGGCCAATCCCATCACCGAACTGGTGAGAACGTGACAATTGATAGGCATAACTTCGAGGTAGTTGGTGAATTTTTCTACCTGGGCACTGCTGTAAACGCGGAAAACAACAACATCAGTGCGGAAATAAAACGTAGACTAACTCTTGCTGATCGGTGTTTCTTTTGGGCTAATTCAGCAATTGAAGAATAAAGCCCTATCGAGAAGAACCAAGGAGACGCTATACAAAACACTAATCATCCTGATCCTGCTTTATGGTGCAGAAGCATGGACCCTTACCCAGTCAAAGGCAAGCTCCCTTGAGAAAAGTCCTACGAACGATTTATGGTTCTGTATGCTTCGACCAAGAAAACAATGTCTGGCGAAGAAGATACAACAACGAGGTATACGTGCTGTACAGCGACAAAAGCCTAGTAAAAAAATCCTTATCCAGCGGTTAAGATGGATGGGCGATGTAGAGCGGATGAACATCGATGCTACAGCGCGCAAAGTCTCCGACGCCATACCAGAGGGAAGGAGAAACCAAGGAAGACCTCATCTTCGATGCGGCGACCAAGTAGAAGGAGACCTCCGACTGCTTGACGTGCAAAATTGGAGGCGACAGGCTAGAAAGTGAGCCGGCTGGAGAGGCATATTAAGTAAGGCCCAGGAGCACCACGCTTTGTAGCGCCATCAAAAGGAAAGTAAGTAATCTGGAAGAAAAATTTTATACAATTCTGAAAACAAATCCAGAAGGAAATTTCTCTTAATTTAAGAAGAAGAACTTATATATAGACGTCAATCGAAAAGGGCATTAATTCACGTTAATCTACCTAGTTCGGGGAATCAGCTAATTTAACTGACTCCCTATCGTGGTTGCCTATGGGTTCTGACAAGAGATTTGATCAACTCAAAGAAGCGTGTCTAATAGATGAAACATCATCTCTAATAGTTGAAGACTTTCCTTTCAATTCTGCAGTTATAGCTAAAGCATCCCAGATGGATCCGACCATGTCCAAAGTCGTATGTGCAGAATGGGTGGCCTACCAGGTTGCCATCAACTGAAGACCTTTTATTACCCTGCTTTCGTAGAAAATTTTCTTTTGCAATCCATAATAATGTTCGTCTCTTCCACAGCGGCTGTCACAGTTACAGAAGAAGGTGTTGGCGCTCCTTATTGGGGAATCTCACGAATAAAACAGATGTCTCGCTGATACTGTTGGTGGCCAAGCATCGATAACGAAATTCAGATAGCTGTTGGAAGATGTCATTCGTGTCAAGTGAACGCTAGTCAAGCACCCAAGGAATATATGAACTGGCCATCTACAACAGAAGATTGGGAAAGAATTCATATTGACTTCGCTGGACCATTCTAGAAACATATGCGGATTAACGTGGTGGACTCAAACTCAAATACAAAATTTCATCAACGACATCGCAAGCAACTATCAGTGCCTTACGATCTGTTTCCGCACTGGAAGGTCTACCAAAAACTCTGGTTTCTGAAAATGGCCCACCAGTTCACGCCAACCGAGTTTCAAGAGTTTTGCCGAAACAACTCAACATTCAACATTTAAAATCAGCGCCATTTAATCCAGAGTCAAATGGTGCGGCAGAGAGAATGGTGGGTACTGTTAAATCTGCACTTATGAAAATATTGGGAGATGTATCCAACTGTGATGAAGCGCTGGCAGTTTTTCTATCCACTTATCGAATAATACCTGATGAAAATGGGAAATCACCTGCAGAGAAGCAGAGAAGAAGACGACATCATCGAACGCAGTTATCAGCGATAGTTCCCGTTCACCGTACGCATCATAAAAATACTTACTTACTTACTTAGGTCCTCAGACCTGTTAAGTCCGTGGGGGACCCCTAGTGGGGCATAGGGCCTCGACTACGCCTACGCGCCATCGTGTGCGGTTTCCAGAGATGTGTTTCAGCTCCCTCCAACTCTTGCCTAGTTGCGCTGATTCCTCCTCGACTGTTCTACGCCATGTGCTTCTCGGCCGCCCAGCTCTTCGTCCTTCTTGTGTGAGCGGATTCCACTGCATTGCTTGCGTTGCAATACAGTCGTTGCCTTTTCGAAGCGTATGTCCAATCCACTGCCACTTTCGACGTCGTGTAATAGAGTCGATAGGTTCCTGGCCCGTTCTCCTAAGGAGCTCTTCGTTGGAAATACGATTGGGCCAGAAAATCCTAAGTATGTTTCGTAGACATCTATTACCGAACGTTTGCAGCTTCTTAGTGACAGCTGCTGTAACCTTCCAGGTGCTGCATCCATAAAGCAGTACGGATTCTACATTGGAGCGGAACAGTCGTAGCTTGGTCCTCAAACTGAGAGAGTTATTCCTCCATATATTTTTTAACATACCGAAAGCAGCCTTTGCTTTCCCCATACGGCTGCTGATGTCTTGTTCGGTACCGCCTTCGGTAGAGATGATACTTCCAAGATATTGGAAGTTCTGAACTTTCTCTACCGGCTGCTGGGAGATATTTATAAGAGAGGATGTCTGGGTTCCGAGGCTCATCATTTTTGTTTTGCCGATGTTGATGTTTAGCCCCACGATTTCTGCTTCTCTCTCCACCCTTGTTGCCATTTGATGGAGATCCATGATCCTTTGAGAGAGCAAACATACGTCGTCCGCATAATCAAGATGCTTTAGGTAGGATGTCAGAGTCCATCGAATTCCTCCGTTTCCTGTCAAGGCTGCTCGTAGGACATCGCTTATCACCAACAAAAACAATATTGGCGACAGTATGCAGCCCTGTCTGACTCCGCTTTGAACTTCAAACTCTTCTGACAACCTACCTTCGTGCAGAACGTGACATTTGGAACCTTCATAAGTTGCTTTAATAATAGCAATTAATTTATCTGGGATACCCCTCCTGCGTAAAGCACACCAGATAAATTCTCCGTTAACGCTGTCGAAAGCCTTCTCAAAATCGATGAACAGCAGGTGAAGTGGTGACCGATATTCAGCGCACTGCTCAATTATGATCCTCAAGGTGTTGATATGATCAATACATGAGGATCCAGCACGGAATAATCATAAAAATGATAAGCATTAATCAACAGCAACTAAAAAAATTACGTCAATCAACAGGTGCATGCCCAAAAAGAAGTGGGTAGCTGCTGTAGTAAGGAAACAACTAGGAAGACGTATGTATCTGGTAGAAACTAAACTAGACCCTGTTTTGAAAAGGACTTAGTTAATCCTGAAGTACATAACGTTCCAGTTGAGCATTTGATGACTTCACCGCAGCAAAGACAACAGCTTCGTGAATGCTGAAGAAACATTGGACCGAAATACTCAACATATGCTAGGTGAGTCCAAAATTGGAATCTATCCAGAAATTAGTCCAGTTAATACAATCCACTTGGACCACTCACCATCATCACTATCATTACCACCATTACCACCACCCAACCTAGCTGACGACATTCCGGATCATGTGCCAGTAAGCGAAATAGAAGTGCCAAGAAGATCCGATCGGCCTCGTAAGCAACCAGACCGAATCACTCGAAATTAAGGGTGGGGGTAACTGATGTAATCGGACCCACAAAAGGAATTGTTATTATAGTACTAAAATATGAACTAAATTATATTATATATCCAGGTGTCAAAATGCGCCTGATCAGAAAACGAGACATATGACTTCACTTGGTCATAGACATCCGCTTAAGATTGTTCATTACCTTAATACTTAATATATTATAAGTTGTGAATTAAAGATTAAATAAAGTATTGAATTAAATAGATCTCATTATTTAAAACATTGAATCACATCATAAATTATCTTCAATTTGATTTTCCCACTTAACTCAATGATTTAAAATAATTCATGATTCATTTCAGTTTATTAATAGAGGAGTTTATTTATAAATCTTCATTAACTCGCGCAATCATCTAATTTTGTCACCACTTTTCCTCTTGAAGAGTACCAAAATATTTCTACAACAAGAGAGTGTACTGATTTCCACAGCACTGGTAAGATGTAAAGTAACTCTTCAACAGCTGCAACTGATGCAAACAACAACAAAAAAAAAATAACATTTTCCATCTTAAAGCCATTACCGGAAGGATCTTAATTTACATCCGCATTTTGCGCAATAAAACTCCTTCTTTCTCTCCAAGAAATCGAAACATATCGAAAAGGAAACGATAAAACTGAAGAGTTTCCTTTATGTGTTAAATGGATACAGGAAGCAATTTTCCTCATTTTCACATTCGCAAACATTTGAGTATAAACGATGCTATGCCAGAAGCCATTTTTCAGTATGGGTGTGTTATTCTTTAAAATGACAATAAATTATGATACCTATACCCGTTCGTCTATGTATATTTTTTTGTAGGCAAAACAAATTTGAAGTACTCTTGCAAAATTCCTTACATCGCATGAAGGTGGTGATGGCAGTAATAATAATAATTAACCTGAATTTCAAATGAACTTCGAAGGACAATAAAGCTCTTTGGAAAAGGAAGTTTTATAAATTGTAGTTGGATGGCCATACCGTTGTTGGTACAGAAAAAAATCATTTTTATTTCCTCGGGGGATTATTATAGGTAAGACACAGGACCTCAAAAAAGAGGTATAGCCTTCTTAATTAACCACTGTTGAGTTGGCAATTACATTTAACAATATTTTAATTGTGCTGAATGTGCATCTGAAGGACAGACTCAGTGCCTCTATAAAAAGGGTTTCATTTCATTTTACTTTATTTTATGTATACCTATACCTACAATGGATACGCTATATACCTATACCTATACAATATTTCCATTTCTGCCCTGGGAGCAGAATTTGGCTGTGTGGATAACCATTTTCTGATTGTAGAAATTTTTATTGTTAATTGATTTCCATTGTTAAACTGACCTGGTTGAGAGCTGGAAGCAATGAATAAAACCCAAAAAGGGATCACTGCGGTCAAATTCCAGAGATGGGCTCTGGGGAGAATTTTAATTGAAACTCTGCTGCTCTAATACTGGCTTTAGGTATTTATACATAGTTTTTTTTTTTATTTTTAATTCTTAAATAGATACCTACTCGCAGAGGTTTAGGTAGCATTAAACAATTTTGTTTTATAATCGAAGAGGATTTGAAAACATTTACTTAAAGGTATTTTAAGAGCCATCAAATTTGCAAACCTTTTTTTAATGTTTCTGTAAAAGTATCATTATGTGGTTTGTGAAGAACAACGAAAATAGATTAATTAGGAAGGCAAATTTGTCCAAAATTAGATTCCTTACTTTATGTGTATGCCTTGTAAGAACAACCTACAGGAATGAGTAATTAAAAAACAATCAATGGGTTGGGTGCGATTGACCGCATTCAAGAATTCTGACTTGTATATCGAAATTTTCATATAAAGAGACTGTTACAGTGGAATTGTTTTTGGGGAGGAGTTCAAATAGCTAAACTGTTTACAGAAATAGCGATAAAATAGTGACAACCATGAAACACCATATACGTATGTGGCGGTGTTCGAGAGAAGCAAATGTTTCGTTATTTTGTAACGAAGCGTTACATTTTCTAATCCTCCCAACCGAGGACCAGCATCCCGTGCCGAACCAATCATTCGTACCAATCACCTGAAACCAGTTTTTATCCTGTTCCGCAATTATTTTCGTATACCACTACGCACTACCGAACCCTGGGGTGAGTATTAGAATTTTCGCTCCGTAACACCGAACCCTGGGTTGAATTGATTGCCTCCACTCTACTCGTATTATGTATACCTGCGACTAGATAATGATTATGTATGTTGTTTACATTTTTATTTCGTTTGCATTTTAATAGTTCACACTCACTTTTATCAGTAAATCTGATATGGGGAAGTGTGATTTTCATGTAATTTCGTCTTCTACCTTTGCTGTTGTCAGTACCAATCAAGTGTACTAAAGGGAGAAAGCCGGGCTCAGACTTGTCTTTCCTTTAGCTTGCCGCTGAAGGCGGGGAATGAATCCCAACCTTTCTTTTCCGTCTTGCGCTTCTTCTAAGTGTACGGCGGACGCTGTCTGAAGACCGGGAGCAGACTTGTCCTTACTTCAATCCTTTTATTTTTAAGATTATATGAAATACCGTGTGAACTTAGTAGGTTAAGATTATATTTATGAAATAACAAATAACATGTTAGATAATTTAAGCCAATATAAAATCTCTTGTGTTGTAATTATAAAATATATATATATATTTTCTTCGGAGTTTGGAAACTCTTAACCCAAGTTTTGTGCTTTCTTTGGGATAAACCCTGGACACCGACGAGTCCTACCTCAGCCTCGACAAAAAAGCATCACAATTTCTATCGAGTATCACATTTAAAGATATGTTTTGAATCATTTCACTTGTTCAAAAATATGAGAATTATACTAAAGTTTTGAACGATATGAGGGCTTTATAGATAACAGACGGATCAGACAGTGAGACAAATTTTTTTTCATCGACGAAGACAACCTAAAGACTGAGCAAATGTTTTTGTCAGTGTCGAATATTCGGTAATTTCACTAAAGGCAGTCAGCGATGCACATACCGAGAACTGAAAAGTGTTCAGTTTTGTGGATGCAAGGGCCAATCATTAATATAGCTGCATTGATGAGGGTTCAGCTTTAATGAAAAGAAACAGCATTGATTTTTTTGAAGCATTACATTCTACGTGGATTTAATTCTCCATTAGGTGATTTGAAATTTCATTTAATTTACTTGACTTTAGATGGCGCTACAGCGCGGGATGCTCTTGAGCCTCAAGTAATAGACTCCGCCAGCTTTCTCGATCTCTAGCTTGGTGGCTCCATTTTGAATACCAAGTCGGCGTGTATCTTCCTCAACTTGGTCACGCCACCGGAGATGAGGTCTGTCTCTGCCTCTGTTTCTCGTTCACTCTGGCTTAGCGTTGAATACCTTACAGGCTGGAGCTTCGATGTTCATTCACTCTACATGTCCTATCCATCTAAACCGTTGAACACGTAATTTTTTGACCAGTGGCACGTCACTGTACAGCTCATATAATTCGTGGTTGTATATTCTCCTCCAGATGTTATTTTGCCTATCGCCACAAACCGGCCCCTGGATCGTGCGTAGAACCTTGCTCTGACAAGGGAACATTCATTCGCGTGGGAGAGGGTCCACCGTCTTCTTGGTACTTCTCGATAGGGCATTATTCCTAAATTGCTTACTAAGCCCAAAGAAACAGCGATTAGCCAAAGTTATTCTACGCTTGATTTCAGCGCTGATGTCATTTGCAGTTCACAGCAATGCCCAGGTACACAAATTCACTGACCACTTTGAAGTTAAACCTATCAATTGTGACGTTCTGACCAAGTCTGCGATGGGAATCGACCCTTTTCGATGACAGCATATACTTTGTCTTCTCCTCAATAATAACAAGACCCATTTTGTTCGCTCTGACTCGATGCTGGAAAAGGCATCTGTAACTGCTCGTTTGGTTCTTCCCATAAGGATTTTTGGAAGATGGTACCTACCATTAATGATGGCCTGAGAGTTGCGCCCCACTCACTCAAGAAAAATATTGAAGCAGATACATGACAGCGCGTCACCTTGTCATAGTTCTCTAGTGGTTTTGAAGGTTTTAGTTGAATCTTTTCCAATTTTGACAGAGCAGCTTATCAGGGATACTAAAACTCGACATGGCACGGTATACCTCATCCCTGTTAACACTGTCATAAGCTGCTTTGAATTCGATGAAAAGGTGGTGTGTATCGATATTAAATTCTTGGGTCTTCTCCAGGATTTGGTGTGATGTTAAGATATGATCGGTGGTAGACTTTCCAGACCTGAAACCACACTGATAAGGGCCAATCAGTTCCTAAGTAAATGGCTTCAGGCGTTCACATACCTAATACGCTTGACAGGATCTTGTAAGTGATATAACTAATGCCTCTGTAGTTGATGCAGAGAAGGCGATCACCTTTTGTATGGACCGGGCAGATAGTACTAAGGTTCCACTCGTCGGGCATACTTTCCTCCGACCAAATTTTACTTACGAGTTGCTGTATACTCCTTAGCAGATCATCCCCTTAAAAAGCTCCGCCTGTAAGCCATCTTCACCGACAGCTTTGTTCTACTTTAGACTGGTGATGGCTACCTTGATCTCATTGAGGTCAAATGGGTGAAACTCCAGATCATCAACCAAATAGACTTGACGGGGCTGCTCGTTGGTGGGATTTTGGACTTCATCGTCATTAAGCAGCTGGTTGAAATGATCTCTCCTGATTTATAACATCAACTGAATTTCCACTATGGTGTTTCCTTCCAAATCTTTGCAGGCTCCAGGTTGGCTAGTGAATCCTGTTGTTTTCTTTTAGACTCTTCTAAAGAAGTTCTGCACGTATTTTCTGCTAAAGCATCTTTGTATCCCCTTGACTTTACGCTGCTCATGATCTTTTTTTTTTCTGAGTAAGCTTGCATCCCTTCTTTTGTCAACGTAAAGCTAACGGGAAGCTCGTGTCTTCCTTTGGGGACACAACCTCTGCAAGCCTCCGTTTTGACTTTGTTTGCCTGTGCACATTCGGAATAAAACCAGGGAATGTTAACTCTTTCCGCGATCCTTGCCTGGCCAGTTCGACGGCCCGTTCGTTTCTCTCAATACCACAATGAACTGGAACCCAGATTGTAGTGACCCTGAGGTTAGGGTTAAGGCTTGCGAGCTCATCCCAACATTGTTGAACCGATTTTGAGGATGATAAAGCCGAATCAATGGCTTCAACAGCTGCCTGACTGTTGGTCAGGATAGTAGTATTTCAGGATTGGCTCTTTATTTATTCTCTTGCACGCTTCCTTAATTGCTGGTAATTCAGTTTAAAATGCACTAGCGAAATTGGGTAGCCGAAAAGACCTAGAGATGTTCAAAGATTCGGACAAAAATTCCTGAACCAACACTACACCATCCCAACCATCCGTAAAAATAGTTGTGTCGAAGTCTCTCGTCACCACGCCATCCTTCCAATCCCTTCTGGATCGAAATAAAACTTTAAATTCCTTACTGAGACCCAGAGCCGGAGTGCAGTAGTCAGTCGTCATTGAAAACAAATCATTATGAATCAAATTTGTGATACTTTGTACTGGGGATGTTTTGGAGTGTGTGAAGTTAGCCCCCCTTTTTTTGAATTTGTTATTTTTGAAAATTGTTCCAGGTTGTTCCCGATTTGTTCCGCATTGTTCCAAATTTTTTTTCAAAAATATTCAAAAATGGGGGTTTTAGACCCAAAAAACAGTTTTTGACCTAGCCCCCCTTTTTTCGAAAATTGAAATTTTGAAAATTGTTCTAGAATGTTCTAGTTGTTCTGAACATTGTTCCAAGTTTTTGGACCTCTATATTCAAAAATTCAAAAGTTATGGCCGAAATCCGAAAAAAATCTAGCCCCCCTTTTTTCGAAAATCATACTTTTCAATTTTTTTTAGGTTTAAAAAAGTGTTCCTAACATTGTTCCAAAAAATTGAAGTCGTAAAATGTCTACTTTTAAAGATAAAGCTTTCTAAACTTTTTTATCAAAAACGCAAAAAACCGGTCTCCAGTTTTTTTTTTTTTTTTTCAAACACATAATTCATATTTCTTGATGGTAAATACATGTGTATGGAAAATTTTGTGTCTCTATATTTATACAATCACCCTTAAATCGAATTTAAAAAAAAAATCTAAAAGTTTTTGAACTTTGTAAGAACTCCATTTAGTCCCCTTTTATCATAAATCGACAATCTATATTTTGTTTCAAGTTCCAAACCGCTCAACCCAAATTGTTCCAAAGATTCATACAAAAATATTGAATATTGAAGATTTTAAGCCGAAAAAACACTTTAAATGAAAATATCCTATTTATCCTTGCTCTGGCCCCCCCTTTTACGAATTCAAAATTCTAAAACTTGTTCCAGGTTGTTCTAGGGCTCTTCTAAATTGTTCCAGAACTTCGTTTGTTAATATTGATTTTTACTATGAAAAATTTCAAAAAAATCGCCCCCACCCCCCCTGCTCCAAAATCAAAAATCTAAAAGTTGTTCCAAGTTCAAAATCCCTCAAACCCAATTGTTCCAAAGATTCATACAAAAATATTGAATATTGAAGATTTTAAGCCGAAAAAACACTTTAAATGAAAATATCCTATTTATCCTTGCTCTGGCCCCCCCTTTTACAAATTCAAAATTCTAAAACTTGTTCCAGGTTGTTCTAGGGCTCTTCTAAATTGTTCCAGAACTTCGTTTCTTAATATTGATTTTTACTATGAAAAATTTCAAAAAAATCGCCCCCACCCCCCCTGCTCCAAAATCAAAAATCTAAAAGTTGTTCCAAGTTCAAAATCCCTCAAATCCAATTGTTCCAAAGATTCATACAAAAATATTCAATATTGAAGATCTTAAGCCGAAAAAACACTTTAAATGAAAATATCCTATTTATCCTTGCCCTGGCCCCCCCTTTTACAAATTCAAAATTCTAAAACTTTTTCCAGGTTGTTCTAGGGCTCTTCTAAATTGTTCCAGAACTTCGTTTCTTAATATTGATTTTTACTATGAAAAATTTCAAAAAAATCGCCCCCACCCCCCCTGCTCCAAAATCAAAAATCTAAAAGTTGTTCCAAGTTCAAAATCCCTCAAACTCAATTGTTCCAAAGATTCATACAAAAATATTGAATATTGAAGATTTTAAGCCGAAAAAACACTTTAAATGAAAATATCCTATTTATCCTTGCTCTGGCCCCCCCTTTTACAAATTCAAAATTCTAAAACTTGTTCCAGGTTGTTCTAGGGCTCTTCTAAATAGTTCCAGAACTTCGCTTCTTAATATTGATTTTTACTATGAAAAATTTCAAAAAAATCGCCCCCACCCCCCCTGCTCCAAAATCAAAAATCTAAAAGTTGTTCCAAGTTCAAAATCCCTCAAACTCAATTGTTCCAAAGATTCATACAAAAATATTGAATATTGAAGATTTTAAGCCGAAAAAACACTTTAAATGAAAATATCCTATTTATCCTTGCTCTGGCCCCCCCTTTTACAAATTCAAAATTCTAAAACTTGTTCCAGGTTGTTCTAGGGCTCTTCTAAATTGTTCCAGAACTTCGCTTCTTAATATTGATTTTTACTATGAAAAATTTCAAAAAAATCGCCCCCACCCCCCCTGCTCCAAAATCAAAAATCTAAAAGTTGTTCCAAGTTCAAAATCCCTCAAACCCAATTGTTCCAAAGATTCATACAAAAATATCGAATATTGAAGATTTAAGGCCAGAAAATACTTTCTTATTATTTTTAAACATTAAAACATTTTAATAATTTCCATTATTACCATAATATCGCGCATTTATTTATATTACTCGAATTTTTCAAGCTTATTTATTTACTATTTGTTTTGATTTTTTTCTGTTACTACTTTTCTTTATTAAAAATTATTTTCAGCTTGTTGTAGATCTTCAGAAGTTGTTGAATGACTAAGCAGCATACGGGTATAATGTGTAAACTATTGTTCTTCAAAATTTACTATAATGCGTTCCACTGTCGTTGAAATTACTCAAAAAAGGAAAAATAAAATCGAGTATTAGTACAACTGATCAAACGCAAAATACACGTGTCCTTAAATATAAATTTATTCCTTAAAAAACTACCTAAATTTTCCAATGATTTCTCCTTTATTCCATACCACCTTGCATTTATGCGTAAATATTTGTTATTGTCATGCATTTCACCCATATTAGAATAAGTAATACCCTTTAAAAATAAATCCTCCAAATTATGGATTGCGGTTTTTATACTTTCTCCTGAAATGCTTTCAAAAATACTCTTTTACACGCACATTACTTGAAGTCTAACAACGAAAACCCTTCAATCTTACCTATCAACTACCTGCTTCCTTTTCCATGCTCTCTATCATTCAAAAATTTCTTTAAATTATGAGTCAGATTTTTTCCAATATACATTTGTCTTCAAAATAAAAAATTGTATTGGCGATTATTTTCAAAAACTACCCTAATTGGAATTTTGGAAAAACCCTGATTCATAATTTAAAGAGATTTTTGAATGATAGAGAGCATGGAAAAGGAAGCAGGTAGTTGATAGGTAAGATTGAAGGGTTTTCGTTGTTAGACTTCAAGTAATGTGCGTGTAAAAGAGTATTTTTGAAAGCATTTCAGGAGAAAGTATAAAAACCGCAATCCATAATTTGGAGGATTTATTTTTAAAGGGTATTACTTATTCTAATATGGGTGAAATGCATGACAATAACAAATATTTACGCATAAATGCAAGGTGGTATGGAATAAAGGAGAAATCATTGGAAAATTTAGGTAGTTTTTTAAGGAATAAATTTATATTTAAGGACACGTGTATTTTGCGTTTGATCAGTTGTACTAATACTCGATTTTATTTTTCCTTTTTTGAGTAATTTCAACGACAGTGGAACGCATTATAGTAAATTTTGAAGAACAATAGTTTACACATTATACCCGTATGCTGCTTAGTCATTCAACAACTTCTGAAGATCTACAACAAGCTGAAAATAATTTTTAATAAAGAAAAGTAGTAACAGAAAAAAATCAAAACAAATAGTAAATAAATAAGCTTGAAAAATTCGAGTAATATAAATAAATGCGCGATATTATGGTAATAATGGAAATTATTAAAATGTTTTAATGTTTAAAAATAATAAGAAAGTATTTTCTGGCCTTAAATCTTCAATATTCAATATTTTTGTATGAATCTTTGGAACAATTGGGTTTGAGGGATTTTGAACTTGGAACAACTTTTAGATTTTTGATTTTGGAGCAGGGGGGGTGGGGGCGATTTTTTTGAAATTTTTCATAGTAAAAATCAATATTAAGAAACGAAGTTCTGGAACAATTTAGAAGAGCCCTAGAACAACCTGGAACAAGTTTTAGAATTTTGAATTTGTAAAAGGGGGGGCCAGAGCAAGGATAAATAGGATATTTTCATTTAAAGTGTTTTTTCGGCTTAAAATCTTCAATATTCAATATTTTTGTATGAATCTTTGGAACAATTGGGTTTGAGGGATTTTGAACTTGGAACAACTTTTAGATTTTTGATTTTGGAGCAGGGGGGGTGGGGGCGATTTTTTTGAAATTTTTCATAGTAAAAATCCATATTAAGAAACGAAGTTCTGGAACAATTTAGAAGAGCCCTAGAACAACCTGGAACAAGTTTTTGAATTTGTAAAAGGGGGGGCCAGAGCAAGGATAAATAGGATATTTTCATTTAAAGTGTTTTTTCGGCTTAAAATCTTCAATATTCAATATTTTTGTATGAATCTTTGGAACAATTGAGTTTGAGGGATTTTGAACTTGGAACAACTTTTAGATTTTTGATTTTGGAGCAGGGGGGGTGGGGGCGATTTTTTTGAAATTTTTCATAGTAAAAATCAATATTAAGAAGCGAAGTTCTGGAACAATTTAGAAGAGCCCTAGAACAACCTGGAACAAGTTTTAGAATTTTGAATTTGTAAAAGGGGGGGCCAGAGCAAGGATAAATAGGATATTTTCATTTAAAGTGTTTTTTCGGCTTAAAATCTTCAATATTCAATATTTTTGTATGAATCTTTGGAACAATTGGGTTTGAGGGATTTTGAACTTGGAACAACTTTTAGATTTTTGATTTTGGAGCAGGGGGGGTGGGGGCGATTTTTTTGAAATTTTTCATAGTAAAAATCAATATTAAGAAACGAAGTTCTGGAACAATTTAGAAGAGCCCTAGAACAACCTGGAAGAAGTTTTAGAATTTTGAATTTGTAAAAGGGGGGGCCAGGGCAAGGATAAATAGGATATTTTCATTTAAAGTGTTTTTTCGGCTTAAGATCTTCAATATTGAATATTTTTGTATGAATCTTTGGAACAATTGGATTTGAGGGATTTTGAACTTGGAACAACTTTTAGATTTTTGATTTTGGAGCAGGGGGGGTGGGGGCGATTTTTTTGAAATTTTTCATAGTAAAAATCAATATTAAGAAACGAAGTTCTGGAACAATTTAGAAGAGCCCTAGAACAACCTGGAACAAGTTTTAGAATTTTGAATTTGTAAAAGGGGGGGCCAGAGCAAGGATAAATAGGATATTTTCATTTAAAGTGTTTTTTCGGCTTAAAATCTTCAATATTCAATATTTTTGTATGAATCTTTGGAACAATTGGGTTTGAGGGATTTTGAACTTGGAACAACTTTTAGATTTTTGATTTTGGAGCAGGGGGGGTGGGGGCGATTTTTTTGAAATTTTTCATAGTAAAAATCAATATTAACAAACGAAGTTCTGGAACAATTTAGAAGAGCCCTAGAACAACCTGGAACAAGTTTTAGAATTTTGAATTCGTAAAAGGGGGGGCCAGAGCAAGGATAAATAGGATATTTTCATTTAAAGTGTTTTTTCGGCTTAAAATCTTCAATATTCAATATTTTTGGTATGAATCTTTGGAACAATTTGGGTTGAGCGGTTTGGAACTTGAAACAAAATATAGATTGTCGATTTATGATAAAAGGGGACTAAATGGAGTTCTTACAAAGTTCAAAAACTTTTAGATTTTTTTTTTTAAATTCGATTTAAGGGTGATTGTATAAATATAGAGACACAAAATTTTCCATACACATGTATTTACCATCAAGAAATATGAATTATGTGTTTGAAAAAAAAAAAAAAAACTGGAGACCGGTTTTTTGCGTTTTTGATAAAAAAGTTTAGAAAGCTTTATCTTTAAAAGTAGACATTTTACGACTTCAATTTTTTGGAACAATGTTAGGAACACTTTTTTAAACCTAAAAAAAAATTGAAAAGTATGATTTTCGAAAAAAGGGGGGCTAGATTTTTTTCGGATTTCGGCCATAACTTTTGAATTTTTGAATATAGAGGTCCAAAAACTTGGAACAATGTTCAGAACAACTAGAACATTCTAGAACAATTTTCAAAATTTCAATTTTCGAAAAAAGGGGGGCTAGGTCAAAAACTGTTTTTTGGGTCTAAAACCCCCATTTTTGAATATTTTTGAAAAAAAATTTGGAACAATGCGGAACAAATCGGGAACAACCTGGAACAATTTTCAAAAATAACAAATTCAAAAAAAGGGGGGCTAACTTCACACACTCGATGTTTTGGGTGTATCGAAAAGAATGTGGTCTATTAGAGTGGGTCTCGAACCCATACCTCTAAGTAATAGCAGTCAAACACTTCATCCACTGTGCATTTGCCACTCAAAGTCCTTGAAGTCTAGAGCTTAGTCTACAGAAACTGTGTATAAGGAATTTGTTCAAAAATTCTCATCGCATAAAGAAGTTTCGTTTATCGAGAAAATTGAATATTGGATTAATCCCATACATGGCTTCACCGATCTTAAATTGATTCGTTATGTTTATGATGAAAGGAAAGGTCCTGTATTAATTTTCAGCCTTGTTGGAATTTTGGCTATGCTATTTTGACTGGAATTATTGGACTGGACTAATAATATTTCATATCTTATGTTTGCCGGCCCAGCTACATACACATCAATACATCAACCGAAAACTACTTTGCACCCAGCATTCCGATGCCAATTATGGTTCACATCGCAAACTTTATTTCATATGGATACTATAGCAGTGGCAAGTATTACCTTTTATAACACACGCCACACACACAGATAATTGTTTGTACCAATCAGCAAACATTCCGAGAAATAACATTCTCACCAAAACCATCATTATCATTACCATATGGATGTCCCCTTATACCCACTCAAAACCCCATTCAATAAATCCATGTCTTGCTGAAATCATCCATATCTTGTGGGAAACTGTACTAGAAGAAACAAGGTTATTCAAATTCAACAGCAAACCAAATATCTTATTTGTAGATACGCACTGACACCGTATTTCCATATTTATCACTGCTCAGGCTCACCTTTCTCCGATGATAATACAATTCCGTTGTATATCTCGTGTTCGCCCTTGAAACAAAGATAACCTATTTACTATGTGTTATCCTTGGGGGATAGCCATGTGGATTCTTGCATCCACCCGAAAACACATTCACTATAACTACAGGAACAGGGGCTATCCATCGGGATCCGCTGGATATAGTAAACTGATTCCAATGTGAGTTGGGATTTTGTTGCAAAAGTTAACATGCATACATGGTTGCACTTCTAATTTCTCAACTCCATGCTGTCCGGTATTTCCTGAATTTTGTTGCAGCACCACATCAGAACTAGCTGTGTTTTCCAGTGGAACATGTGAGGACGGCTACTGTAGTTTAAGCGTTGTCTTTGACGGTGAGCTGGTGGTTGGTTGTACTCGAGCTTCTTCTCACATGCACACACGTTCATTTCGCTTTAGATGCAAATGCAATCTTTGGCTTTGGTTTTGTGTCCTGTTTTCCGCAGGTGTGGACCGCAGGTAGGTGGGTGACGGCGAAATGGTAGTTGTGGGGGAGGGAACGTCGGCGTCGTCCTCGTCCTCGTCATTACTGCGATACAGCTAAAAGCTAGAAAATATCACATGCAACCTTAAGCCCATGGCTGCCTCCTGTGTTGCATGGGCAATGAGTTGAAGAGGGTGTAGATATTAGAGTCGAGTAGGTACATGCGGAGCTGAAACTTCACCCCTTTCCATTTTTTTGATTTTCGAACTTAGGTCTTTCGGATGAGACCTTGTATTAGGATGCCATACTGTATGTTTTAACTTTTAATGTTTCCAGGTCAATGGGTTTTTCAAAGTCTAATGTTGTATCTTCTCTTGGTTGAACTTGCTTCCACGAACTTATAGCAAAGTTTGGTTATATGTAGGTTAGCTGGAAGGGTGAGAGCGAGGGTGAATTTACCTCTACCTTTGTTCAACAAGCGTGTGCACATGTATTTCACAAATTTTATTTTATATTCTGCTGGCTGAGAGACTAGAGTACCAGAGTTGTTTGCTTGTACCTTGTGAATATGGAAATTCAAGATAGTTCATGCCATGCTCAAGAATGGTTGATTAATTATTTAAGGTTAAAATGGTTCTATACATAAACTGAAGATGATGTAAGTTTTGTGTAGTTTTTGAAATACACGGAAGAATTGCATATACATATTATCGTAGGTACACATATCTATCTACCTAAAACGTGTTTCACAGAAGAAACACTTTTGATGCGAAAAATTATTTTGTTACTGTTTTTCTTCTTTGCTCACAAAAATAAATTTTTCAGTCTTCTATGTAGAACTGTAGATACTCGTATACCTTAAGCTTTACTTGCGAAAGTGATCAAAATATTTACGTCGGTATAGGTAAACAAAAACTTGCTTACTAACATTTTTTTTTTGAATTGTTTAAGATCGTCCAAACTTATATTTTATTTAAGAGAAAGTAAAGTTATTATAGATAGAAAAGTATATCACGTTATACAGTCGACTCCGTTTATTTGCAACACAAAAAATGCAGACAATTTGTTGCAAGTAAGCGGAGTTTTCATATAAACAAACATCGGATATATGCAATTTTGTTGCACTTCCCCAAACTTCCTATAACTGCAACTTTATTTACCCTTTAAACGATGTGATGTGAAATATTTAAAAAGATAGAAAAATAAAACATAGCCATAATAAAACATAGAACAACAAACAAAAGACAATTGAGAGGATTTGAACGATGAGAATGGAATGAAACTTAAAATGTAATTTCTTAGGTGTGTTCAAACTTCTAAAATTTATGGATGCATGCATAGTGTTTCACTTCAGCGGAGTTGTTTCAGAACAAAATAATTATTTCGGGGAAAAAGAATTGTTTCAATCAATGCGATTCACTAACTGAACACAATAAAATAGACGCAAGTCATGGCTGGCGTAATTATCTATCAAAGTTAAAACACATAAAATCTCGTTAAAGCCAACGGTGCAATATACCACGCTGTCGTCTACCATAGAATATACCACAAAGAACTTTCCGAACAGGTTCCTCTTCGCTCATGTGAGCTAGGTGCCCTGCCCACCGGAGTCTACCGAGCTTAATTTTTGTCACGATATCTGCTTCAAGGTAGATTGCGTACAATTCATGATTGTACCGTCTCCATAATCGTCCTTCCCCACATATGAGGCCAACAATTCTCCTTAAGACTTTTCTCTCGAACGCGGCTAAAACTTCGGAGTGCCTTTTGCTAAGCACCCAAGTCTCGGATCCATATGTGAGTACTGGCAGGACCATGGTCCTGTACAGCAGCAATTTTGAAGTTATAATGAAATTTCTGGATTTGAAGAGCTTTGACAGACAATAATAGGCTCTGTTATATTTGAGAAGCCGCCCGCGTATTTCTTCTTCTGTTTTGTTATCGGCGGCTACTATTGACCCAAGGTATTTAAAGGATTGCACCACTTCAAATACCTTGATTGTTTGATCAACTGTTCCTCTCGCATTCGACGCCACCATGTACTTTGTCTTACCTTCACTAATGTGCAGCCCCAGATTTTGTGCCGCCTGCTCGATCTGGATGAAGGAATCATGTACAGCTTGCTCGGTTCTTCCGATGATGTCGATGTCGTCTGCGTAAGCCAGTATCTGGCTGGACCTGTTGACGATGGTCCCTCTTGTTGCCGTGCCAGAGTCACGGATTGCTTTCTCCAACGCCAGGTTGAAGAGGAGGCAGGCCAAACCATCCCCTTGTCGGAGTCCATTAAAGATGTTGATGGGTTTGGATAGCAATCCGGCTATTTTTACTTGGCTTGTTACGTTGGTCATGATCAACGTACATAGTCGTGTCAATTTATTTGGGATGCCAAATTCTCTCATGGCTTTGTAAAGTTCTACCCTGGCTATGCTATCGTAGGCAGCCTTAAAGTCTATAAACAGGTGGTTTGTTGGGATGTTAAATTCTAGACATTTTTCCATCGCCTGCCTAAGGGTAAAGATCTGATCAGTTGTTGATTTGCCTGGAATGAAACCACACTGATATTGTCCGATGATGGTTTTAGCGTATGGGGTTATCCGGTCTTGTAGGATAGAGGAGAGTATCTTATAGGCGGTACTCAACAACGTGATACCTCTATAATTGCTGCACGTTGTGACATCTCCCTTATTATATATGTGGCAAATTATACCTTTTCGCCAGTCTTCTGGAATTTCTTCATGCTCCCACACGTGCACTATAATCTCATGAATTGCTTGACGTAAAGCTGGCCCACCGTGTTGAAATAGTTCGGCTGGTATACCATCGGCTCCCGGGGCTTTGTTCTTCTTTAGCCGGCCTATAGCCTTCTCAACCTCTTCTATGCTTGGTGGCGGCAACATAGGATACTATTCTTGAAGTAGTGGAGTCTCCACTTCTGCAGTGAGCTGACCATTTAGCAATTCATTGAAGTACACTTCCCATCGCTCCAGTATGCTTTGAGGATCGGTGATCAGATTTCCCTCTCCGTCCTTGCGGTATGTGCAGCGTGGTGTGTACTGCGTCATGTTTCGGACGGATTGGTAGAACTTCCGCGCCTGGTGCGGACCTCGCTCTCGGCTTTTCTCTATTTCACAGATTATTTTCTTGTCCTAGGCTGATTTTTTCTGTCTGTGAACCCGTTTTTCAATTCCTCTGAGCTCTTTATTTTCGTCTTCGCGTGCCCGCGTTCTATGAGATTGTTGCATTGCTCGGTACTCAACATTCTTACGTTGAGTCGCTAGCTTGCATTCATCATCAAACCAGTCGTTCCGATTTCTACGACTGCTGCCTAAGATGGAGTTGGCAGTACTAATGACAGTATTCTTAAGGCGTGTCCACTTCTCATCTACTCCCAGCATACTGGCTCCAGGACTTACTCAACCCAGTTCTGGGGTGAGTCCTAACGCATTGCCAAAGGTGTTACTGGTGTTTGCATTGCACAGAGCAGCCGTGTTGATTCGAACCTGATCGGCGGATGCAATACGTCTTCGCAAGGCAATCCGCAATACGATACTATAACTCTTTTAAAATTTGGGAATTCGTCTTTTTAACTTCCCATCATACTAAAAATGCTTTAAAAAGATACTAAATCTACAGCTGCTAACTCGCGTCCTGACATGCGTCTATTGAGATCACAGCCAGTTAATAGTTGAGTATCGCTTTTAAAGTGTACACTACCTGTCTCTGAGTAACATGATTCTGACAAGAAAAATTGGCAGCACAAGCCCATACATAGAACGAGGAAGATGCCAACATTTCTTCCTGAAATTACGCCAGAATTTCTTTTGGAAAAATTTGCAAACAATTTTGGATTTTTTCCCCATTTTTCTGAGAATCTTTCCAAAATTTCAGGCATGTTTTCCTTCAACTGTCTGGCGTTTTTTCCATTTCCAAAAATGTAAAATGGGCCTGAAAAAAAGTTTGAAAAGATATCAGAAAAATTTGTTTGTATGAAATTTCCCCAGTAATCAAGAAGTTGAATCAAGCTAAACATTTGCCATTTGCCATAAGATAAATTATTGAAGCTTTTCAGAATGAGTCTCTTTGGAATAAATAGAGTGGTACACATATATACTATATCATTGTCGTTCCTTTGTTAAGCCATGTATAACAAATAAATGATTTTGCTTTCTGTGCGGTGCAGGGGGTGAGCACTCGAAGGCAACTGTTAATTGTTAGTTGTTTCTTTACATCACTTTTAAAGTTTCTTGTTTGAATATAAATCAAAACATTTTTTGGTAATTTTTACAAAATTTAGTTTGGAAATTAGGCCAGAATATATTAATTTTCTGGCCTAGTTTCTATTTTATTTCCTGGATTTTTTTCTATAGTTATTGGCATAATTTTGTAAGTTTTTTTCCCCATTTGGAGAAACAAAAATATTCTGGAGTTCATTTAAAAAAAAAAAATTCTGGCGTTATTCCAGGGAGCCAGAGAAATGGATGAGCAGTTTGCACAAAAAAATTTGTGGGAAATGGCGTTATATTTTATTGGTTCAAAACTGTTCTATATGGCAGTATTGAATCCGGACATCATGTGAAACGTCCCCCAACACTGAAATTAAGCCCCCAGTACCTATATATCTTACAAAATGTGATGCTACCCTACTGCCAAGTGCCAAGAAGAAATGCCACTCAGGTGGGCCTTTCAACAAGATAACAAACTGAAGCACACTAATCGGAAAGCAAAAGAGTAGTTTCGGTTAAATCGGGATGGATTATGGATTAGCATAGTCCCCTAACTTGAATTCCATTGACAATCTTTGGAAGAAATCGAAAGGGCAGTACAAAACTCTAAACCCACAAACAATAGCCAACCCTGTAGAACTGGAAGTAGTGAATTTGCTCATATTCATAAATATTATAACAACAATTTTTAGTACCGAAATATACTAAACAAAAAGCCCACATTTCAAACTTAAGGTAGTTGATATTGTTAGTGTTATTAAAAAGAGGAAACAATCTGCCGAAAAATCGATCTCAAAAGCATTATTTTGATAGAATTGATGGAAACAACCTTACACTCAGAAAAAAATACTATAAAATCAATAGGAAAATCGCTGTTTTCAATAGTTTTTTACTATTGAAATTGGTCAATAGGATTTATCCTATTATTAACAATAGGCAGTGCCTATTGAACCAATGCTGTGCTTGTCCCATTAAATTTATAGTTTCGTCGTTTCAATTTAATAATATGTACCATTGAAAAGTAATAGTATCTCCTATTATTTTTAAAGGCTCCCACTATTGAACTTTTATGGTATCGACCCATTGAAATAATTCTGTTTCAGAATTGATTTAATAGTGTGGTACTATCAAAACAAAAATGTAATACCATTGTTTTTATATGATGAAAGAATTAACTGTATAGTTCTTTTTTTGTGTAAATAAAAGGATACCCTATTGGATTAAGAAGACCGTCCTATTAAAATAATAGTATCCAAACCATTGTTTTAATAGGATGAAAGAATTAAATTTATGGTTTTTTTTTATATAAATAAAGGGATGTCCCATTGGATTAAGAAGACCGTCTTATGAAAATAATAGTATCCAAACCATTGTTTTAATAGGATGAAAGAATTAAATTTATAGTTTTTTTTTATATAAATGAAAGGATGTCCCATAAAACTAAGAAGACAGTCCTATTGAAATAAAAGTGTCTAAACCATTGTTTTAATAGGATGACAGAATTAAATTTATAGTTTTTCTATATAAATAAAAGGATGTCCCATTGTATTAAGAAGACCGTCCTATTAAAATAATAGTATCCAAACCATTGTTTTAATAGGATGAAAGAATTAAATTTATGGTATTTTTTTATATAAATAAAGGGATGTCCCATTGGATTAAGAAGGCCGTCTTATGAAAATAATAGTATCCAAACCATTGTTTTAATAGGATGAAAGAACTAAATTTATGGTTTTTTCCTATTAAAATAATAGTATCCAAACCTTTGTTTTAATAGGATGAAAGAATTAAATTTATGGTTTTTTTTTATATAAATAAAAGGATGTCCCATTGGATTAAGAAGACCGTCCTATTAAAATAATATTATCCAAACCATTGTTTTAATAGGATGAAAGAATTAAATTTATGGTTTTTTTATATAAATAAAGGGATGTCCCATTGGATTAAGAAGACCGTCTTATTAAAATAATAGTATCAAAACCATTGTTTTAATAGGATGAAAGAATTAAATCTATGGTTTTTTCCTATTAAAATAATAGTATCCAAACCATTGTTTTAATAGGATCAAAGAATTAAATCTATGGTTTTTTCCTATTAAAATAATAGTATCCAAACCATTGTTTTAATAGGATCAAAGAATTAAATTTATGGTTTTTTTTTTATATAAATAAAAGGATGTCCCATTGGATTAAGAAGACAATACTATTAAACAATTGATACTCATTATGGATTCGCAATACTGTATTCATGCAGTAATTCGTAATGCAGTTTTCTCTTATCTTTCCAAGAATGAGTAAAGAATTAATTGCACTGCGAATCACTGTTTTGTATATCCAGTATTACAAATCCAGAATCAGGATCACTCGTTTAATAGTAGAACAATATAAAAACAATATTTTTGTAAAATTTGAAAATATTGTTTTAATATTGGAAAATTTAAATTATATCCCATATGATTTTAATCATATATACAAGTGGGATTTTAAATTCTGAGAAGTAACCTGAAAAAAAAACCATAATCAAAAGATTTTGTATCAAAATAATTGCAAATATTACTTACGTTTTATATATAAACAAAAGGTTCCGTAAAAGTTTGCCGAAAAAGACATGGACCAACTTCCAAATAAATATTCGATAAATGAAAGAACTATTTTGAATTTAAAGAAATAAATACATTTTATTTAAGACTAAATTAGTTTTTTTACATATACATATATGTACCAAATTATGAACTTAAACAAAAACTGTTCCACATTTTTTTAAGCATTTGCTTGAATAAAAATAAATAAGACTATACATTTTTAGGCATTTTTAATGCATTGCAAGAGTAAATATTGATTAACAATACAAAATTGGTATGTAGTATATAATTATATTACATGTTTTTTTTCGATTCATATAAATATAATTTCAAGCAAACCGTGCAACTATGAATTTAGGAATTTGAGCAGGAAAAATCCCTGCTGCTCAGGTAGTTTAAGTTAAGGATAGGTATCTACAACTCATGCAGGTTAATGCAGATGGATTGAGTTAACATCGGATTCCATATCTGACCATCAAAGGGCGCTCATTTATAAGCGAAAATTGGAAACTAACTAGTGAGTTTACACATGTTACAAGTACAGTTCTGCTGAAGTTAACATGTGTGTAGTCAACAAACATATAAGAGAAAGAGAGGGATCAATTTAATTAATTAAAATTCAGTGTTCTATGATTAACATTGTATTAATAATAAAGTAACTTTTTTGAATCAATGTATAGCGTTTTCAAAATTGTTTTATGCGAAATGCTTTCTTGCTACTGTTAAGCAAGTGCAGGTGAATTGGAGGTCCTTCAAAATCAAAAATGCTTTTTAAAATAAAATTTTCTTCTTTGTTACTTACAACGTAGGATTGAAGATGCTCACTAAAATTGTCAATTTTCCACTCACTACAAAGCAAATGCACATTATCTTTATCAATTATTAATATTTCTTCAATTTCAAACAGTGAAATATTGTTAGCTGAAGACGAAATTGTCAGAAAGAAATTTTTTTTGTAGAGTTTACCTCTGAAATTAATTTTTTTTAAGCAAGTTGAATTTTTAGTGTCTGACAAATGTTCAATAATTTTTGAATATTTGCTCAAATCGACCAAAATAATATCTTTTTCAAAAAAAATTAAATCGTTTTTGAAAAATAATTCTTTTGAAACATTATATGCGAACTTTAACCCAGCTTGGATTGAGAGTGTGTACGGAATATTTGACCGAGAATTAGTAGCTCTTGCAGCAATTTTATAAACTTTATGAAGTGCTTCAAATCTCATACACCATAAATTTTTCAGTGGGCCACACTTCCTAATAGCTCTTGGGTAGTGAACTAAAAAATGAAATTTAGGTTTTAAAGTATCTTTAAACAGTTTCACGTAAAGGGAATTATGTTTGGAAATCAGATGTTCCAGTGATTTTATAGTATGTTCATTAAAATTCGGAAGCATGACTAGGTCTATTATTTTGACAAGAATTATGAGGAGATTCCAAATTTCATCATCTTCATTAATCAAATCCCCGATCATAAGGGTCACATAGCTAACGAATGTTATTGTCTCACTGGCTGTCATTTTCAAGGATGAGGATTTCAAATTTGCCATTGTTAATGGAGGTGAAATATTTCCAATCTCAGTCTCTCCATAGTCAAACATTTGTTTTCGAAAATTCAAAGTTTCTAATGTTATCAGTTTTGACGATTCAATAAAAAAAAGCAATATTTTTGAAAGATCATACCTACAGATACCTTCAAATATGTCGTGCATTATATCGCAACTGTAGTTATTTACGACATGGAATGATGAGATTTCATTGAAAATACAGGTTTCCTTGATACCTGTTACTGTTTCGTCATCTATTACAAGGTCGGCATCGTAATTTGACGTACTACGAATGGATTCGATATGCTCGATAGAATCTAATTGCATTTCACATTTTTTTCTTTTACAAAATCGACAATAATAATTCGAATTAAAACTTGTGGTGAATCCCAAAAAAGTATTTAATCCTAAATTGTCACCAAGAACAAATGCTAGAACAAAATAAACACGAACTGTTTTAATATTTGTAATTATTTCCAAACCCATTGTTTCTAAATTTCTTATTTCATCAATAAACGGTCTTAATACATGATCATTTCCAAAAGATGATCTGTCCTTTGTCTTAAAAAATCCTGCCACGAAAATGTTACATAATTTGGAAAGGTGGTGTCTAGGAATAGTTGGAAAATTGTAGTAAGCACCACAGACTGATTGCTCTTTAGCGTGTGAACCCAAGGGATTGTCTACAGAGAAATCATCAAAATACAAATTGTAAGGTATAACTAGTTTTCCTTTGAATGACTTTACTTTGTTTTTCCAAACGCTGCCATTAATCAAATTGTGAAGTTCACTTGTTTGATTATTTTCTATAGAGTTCATGTTTTCCAATGTTTGATCTAAGATGTTTCCAGTTTCAAAAAACTTTTTAAATTGAAACTTTAAGGGCATAATTACTCCCATGGATTTGTTTGAGTCTAATACTGGAGAATAATTTTTAATTATTTCGCAAACTTCTTCATTGATTATGTACTGGACCGGATTTTCGAAAAGTTTTTCTTGTTGCAATTCTTGAATAAATTTGTACTCTGTGTTTATCTTTTTAAACGGAAATACTAACTGTTGCATTACATTAAATGCTTCTGTTCTTTTGTCAACGTTTTCAATTAAAGGCAATATTTTTGATTGAATAGTGTCTGCTATGGGATTTGTTATTTCGGTTTCTATTGCATTTATTACAAATGTTACATTTTTTCGGTTGAAGTTGTTATTGTTATGAAGTTCCAAAGTAAAATTAAGACCGTTTCTTAAAGAACATACATTTGAATTATCTGTTGATGTTTCTGTACATGAAGGCACTTCCTGAGAATATATTTCGGTACTTTCCAAAAACGTTTTTACAAATTTCATGTTTTCGCATTGTGGATTTTTAAATTTTTGTTTATCAATATTTTTTGAAACTTTATGCACCCTTTCTAAATGTCTTCTAAAGGAATAAAAACTTGCAAATGTTTGAGAACAATTTCCTTGCCTACACTGAACATTGTCGGTTATATGGAGTAATTTTATGTGATTTATTAAGTTTTTGGGAAAATTGAAACTCAAATGACACGAGAAACAGTTATACATTTTTAAAAGGCTTAAAAATTAAATTTAATCAATAGGATAATAGAATAAATAATATATATGTATACATATATGTTATACATATTCCCGAATGGGTCGGATATTTAAATTTTCAAGAATGAAAAATATCAAAATTTGGTTTTGGGACTGGGTTAGGGACAGGTTAACTTTAATTGTTTTACTTTAAATTTAACTATTTAAAAAATTTAACAAAGCCGTGGTACTGATATTTTTAAAGGACGTGTTATGATTATCATAGAAATAATTTTCAAGGAATATGTATACATTTTTCCCTTCAATAGGATACTGAAAATTCATGACATTATACAGTTTATAAGTAGAGTCCAAACATTTTATGAAACTTTGAAATTTATAAAAAATTCCATCATAATATGTATAAAACGAATTAAGCTCGCAAAGAGTTGGTCCGACAACAATTATTATAGGTTGTAGCGTAATTTGTTTTTTAAAAAAACTGTTTTTTAGTTCTTGGACTTTTTCAGCATATACACTTACGTTGGTGCAATGAAGAAGTGTTGAGTTTTGTGCATCTACTATGCTGGGCTTCCACTTTTTGTCTTTTGACGTGACAATTGATGATTTCAGCAGAGCGTGCAGCAGCAAAAATGTAATACAGTCTCGAGAATCTACAAACAAATAAAATACATGTTATTTCAAATAAACAAATATTTGTTTTAATTTTATCTTTTAAACAGGTTTAAAAATTGTGGTACATATACGCACTTTATAATATTAAGAGCAAATATTTTGTTTAACTTAACCCAAACTTTTGAAACTTTTGTTTTTGATACAACCTAACAATGTGTTCCAAAGACAATTTCAAAAAAAAGTTTTGATTAGTCACTATTCACACTCCAATACTTCGCACAAACTTCATGAGGGTTGTTTTTAGGAATATGTAGGTAGTACATTATAGAAAAGAGCACAAAATGACGTCCTGTGATTTCCAAACTCTGAATACAAAATCACAATAACAACCTGTATACGATTTACAATTAAACTATGTCAAATAAATTGTGATTTGATTTTTTACCTGTTCAATTCACATTCTGTGAAAAAATCACAACTTCACAACCGCAGTTCTAAAATTACAAATAATCCAAAAAAATATTACGAGAACAACTGTGGTCGTGATAGGTACGTGATTTATTTTACAAACTGTGAATAAAATCACAACTTGGTTCAAATCACAAGAAAGTCAAAAATCTCACAGATTACGACGTAGTAGAACTATGTACGTCATTTTCTGTATCCAATATGAAAGAACAAAATCAATTGTAAAATCACAACGAAAACGTCATTCATAATTGAGTAATTTTTTTATTTTTTAGTTTTCTTCTTATTCTGTTGTTCTATCAAGCTGAAATTTTGTAAATAGGCTCCAGAAAGGACAAAAACTTAATTTTGTAAATAATTCACCTGCTGCCACGCATTTTTGAACCCTTAAATAATCACCCTTATTTCGGTAGTCGTTTAACTAAAACGACAGTAAAACGACTCGGCTCTAGAAGCTCTAATTGGTGTTGGAAAATAAAAATATTGTTAGAATAGCGAGAAGGGTGAAGAGCGGTGAGAACACTGAAGTTTTAGCTTTATTTTATTGTCAATTGTACCTTCTAGAGCCGAGTCATTTTATTATTTGATTATTTTTAATTCATGAATCACAATTTGAAGTTAAATCACAGTGAATGAAATTTCACGACTTAGCCCTACTTCGAACGATTATAAGAATTATCAAAACGTCTTACTTATTATATAATCTTTCAATTTATAATAAGTTATCTATTAAATACAGCATTGATTTTCTGTACCTAGGAATCGGATTCATGTTGTAGCTGGCACAAAAATCAGCTAGACGTTTCTAAGTCTTTACTTATAAACACAATACAAATTATGCATTATGCAAAAGCAGATCTCTAATCCAAACATTAAAAAAGGTAAAATTAAAAACTTACTGTGACCTGCACTATCAAGTTTATTGATTAAATTTCGAGACTGTTTATCCTTAATGGATGCCTTAAAATTAGGTATAATTTTATTTAAAAATGAATCCCATTTGGTCAACAGGCTTGATGGATTTTCTGGAAATATAAGGAGATAATCTATCTCTACCTAAGAAAAGAGGGTCTTGAAATTTTGTTGCTTAGATATAATATAAAAATATTGTTAATTTACCAGCAAATGTCCAAGACTGTGTTTAAAAAGCGGCCACCTTTTTAATATATTGCTGCTGGTTTCTGATAATATTTCCGCTCGATGTATTCGTACGACTGATGCCCACTTCTTTTCCACCTCAGACCAAGGATCCGTATTGTGGCAAAGCCAAAGAATTGAATTTTCGTCTTCTTCCGATAATATATCGGGCTCATGAGGTTTTACAGCTGGGCCTACACGCAAAGAAAATATTTTTAAAACAAACATACCTATAAATATTTGTGATATAAGGGCTTGTTTTACAATGTCTAAGTAAAGTGGGTTACAATATAAATCTACAAACCAAAGCTATTCAGCCCTATCAAAGAATCTATCGTAATCGAAAATTTTCTACGAATGGAGAAATATATGTATATCACAAATATCTATAGCACATTCGTAGTGGAAAACCTCCCACGAATTTGGAAATTCTTGGAACTTGAATAAAATGGAAACGAAAATTATGTCATCCTCCTCTACGATACTATATTCCTTTCGTAGTCAGAGTGAAATTGGTTGTTAACATCGAAAAGAAAGTATTTATCAAGGATTTACAATTAAAATAAATAAATAATTTAATAAAGTTGATGATTTGATAATTTTTATTCATATTCCAGCTCGTCCAAACATGTTTGTAAGCTGGTTTATGCAAAAAAAAGAATTCACTTGAAAAAAAGTGTCATATGCATTTCTTTCTGTATTTGTATAAATAAAATGGAGTGGGTACAATATTATAAAAAGACTTCCAATAAACAATTTCTAAGTATAGAACTAATTGCAAGTCAACAACAACGAGCCATAATCCGTAGGAAAAAACTTCTAGCTCGTAGGGAATTTTCGGAAATGATAGTGTTGGAAAAAATATTAATATATGTATAGCGGTCTATTTTTAATTAATTTATTCACTATCTTACTTTTGTCTTTCTATTGAAATTAATAATAGGTATTTTTTTAAACGTTGTTAATTCAAAAATAAAATCTACGAACATTTTTGAAGAAATGTGTATATGACAAACTTTCAACTATTTTTTTTTAACGTTATCACTTTATAGTAGAATATAAAGTACTAATATTCCATTCTTTTTCCGTACAGAATTTTCATTAGGAAAATATATAAATGTTTTTTAAGACAAAATATTTTGCCAAAGGTACATTTTGTTTGCGAAAAAGTTATTTTAAGTGATTTTCTAATTCATTGCACATTAAATTATCGAAAAGAAATTTTTTCCTGATGCGTTTTCCTGATCGGTATAACGAACCCCTTACCTAAGAAAATTGAATTCACAAAAATATTCTCAAATTAATTATCAACAATTCTCCTCTTAACGTGTTAACTTCTTTAGTGTGAGGACAAATTGGGATGTTTACAAATTTTTTTACTACTCTCAATGATTTGACGTAAGAAAGCTGGTTTCGAAATTGAGAGTGAGTAAGATGACTAAGGCAATACTTTTTTCGATTCTATTCGAATTTGTGAAAATAATTTTTCGTGATTCGTATAGCGTAGAAGTCCGTTCGGAGATTCGTTAAGATGGATTCTGTGATAGGGCTGATTGGCTTGCGAACTTATGACCCAACCCCAAAACAAATGTGTCGAAGAACTTTTTCTTAAAATTATTTAAAAGTTTTGTAGGTACATAGTTATAGTACATTATATACAATATCTGTGGCAGAAAGACGGAGTAGCTTCTTAAAAAAAAACTTTTCGAGAAATTAGCATTTTTGTCTAAAATGTTCAGGTAATTACAATCATTGTTAATGTTTTTTAGACAAAATTATAAAATAAGTGTAAAAATAATATTTTATGTTACTTTCAATTATAACATCGAATCCAATTTTGATTACTTCCATAATGAATAAATAAAAAATCTTCTAATAAACTCTTAAAAACCATGATGATTAAAGAAAAGTTAAAAAAAAGAAATAATTATAGGACGGGGAATACTTGCAAATCTAAAAAAGTAAAACAAATTCCAAAAAACATGGATAGGTACTTTCTAATTTACATGTCAAGCTCATAAGACATTACAAAAAATAAACATGAACTAAATAAAATTGAACATATTTCCTTCTCCGACGGTATGTTCTGAACAAATTTCCAAAAAGGAAAAAGAAAATACCCCAATGGAATCAGCTCAGCGTATGTTAGAACCAAACAAATTTTTTCCGGGTTTTACGATAATCACAGGCGCTTTGAGTTTCTCAGTGTTTACTTCCTTTTGTATTTATTCTATGGTGCCACAAAACTGTTAAAAAACTGTTGATTCAAATAGTGTATATTATTATACATACATTATTTATATAATGCCTCCTAAAAACTGTGTGCAATTTGTATAATTCTGACATAACTAAATTAATTAATTAAAATTTACGTCGTCCTCAGTAAGTTATGTACCTAAGAACATTGCTATCTCCTTAAATAAAAAATAAAGTTATCAGGAGGCGATCTGAAAGTAATATTTGGCTTGGTAGGCTTGATATAATTTATTGAAATTCTTTCGAAAACTGCTATACGGTTATATTATCTGTTATACAAATAACGTACCCTCCCTAAAAGTTTTATATTTTTTTTGTTATAAAATTTGCTTAATTTTACCTTGCTTGCCTTCCGTAAACGATTTATCTAATCTTCGTAGTTTATAACGACCGTTAACAGCCTTGTCGTGCAACTTTCCAATCGGGTTTAGGCCTCGACCTCTTTTCTTAAAGTAGTACTCCTGTGATCAAAATAAAAATGAAAACTTTTTAACAAATAAGAAAACAAAAAAACCCTTATTAAGTGATTAATTAAAAAGCATCAACAAAATGAAATTATACTACATACGTTCCCACCAAAACAAAACCTCGGACTCGGTTTTTTTTTATTCTAAATCTTAAAATTTTCACATACAATTTTAAAATGCGAGATTTGATTTTAATCAAAACAAATTTTTTTTGCATGTACCGATGCAATCTTCTGATTAATGAAGTAGCTCATTTCAAATTTCACAATACATGGTGCCAAAGCCTTTTCGATCTAAATTACGAGACAAACATATTTTTAACTAATTCTCAAATTTGCAAATTAGTTCGTGTTCCATGTTTGGATCCCTCAATGACTCTAATTATTGTCATGCCAGAAAAATTAATTTTTTACTGTAAAAGTTGAAAATATGCGAGTTTTTCGTTTATCTTTTCGGTGTATGGTAGCACAAACTAAGCCCAACACAGCTCATTTCTAATTTTTACGAAATCTTTATTTAAAAAAAAATTGTAAGCGTAAAATTTGCAAACTTGAAAATTTGTTAAAAATATTTATGGCAGAACATTATTTTTTTCGAAAATGGCGGTGCTAACTTAACGCTAAAAAATGGCTCGCCTCTAGAAACCATATGCTTAGAACGATTTTTTTTAACACATTGGAGCACATTTTTTTACGAACATCAAAAATGGCAAAAATCTCAAAAGCTTTCTGATGGAATCTCATTTGAATTTGGTGGGACCATAGTATAAAAATATTTAAATATTTTATGTATGTACATATATGTATGCCTATAAATATCAGCCTTGTTGTTGAAAGTTGAATAAGTACATTCTTAAAAAAAGAACTTATTTTACTTCCATAAGTATATATAAAGCCTACATATACATACATAAATCAGAAAAAAAATTCAACATACTTTGCATTCGGAAGGAAAAGTTGCTATTATACCATTTGTGGCATTGGTGATATCTCCCATCCTCATTTGGGTATTTTTAGCCATGTAACTATCCACAATTATAGATGTCAACATTTCTCTATGACTATCTGTTAAAGTTGAATTTTCGTCATAATATTTTTTTATAGCTTTTCCCCTTTCAGATTGATGAAGCAGGTCTAACAATTGTACGTTTTCGTATTTTCCTGTGACACTAGTTGTGGTTGAAGATGACGGACTGTCAATTGAAAATGATCGAGTTTGGGACAGAACATTGTTTGCACTCAATGTATCAACGTAAGAAGCTGTGCTGCACTAAATGTAGTCAAATAATTCGTATTTATTAAACAAAGAGAAATGATAAATTTACATTTCGCATCCATTTATTGAGTTGGTTACGAAAACGTGCACGCTTGCCAATCTGTGAAACTGGGAAAATATCTTCTAGATCTTTTTCGGTCAGCAGTTTTATGGTTTTTGTATCAATACCACAGGCTTTGTTTAAAGAAATTTTCAATTAAATACTATAAAAACAAAATATTGAGAATTTTACCCAAAAGGCGATCAAAAACGTCTTCTTCAAGATCACAGATGTCGCAAACCAAGCTCCTAAGTTCTTCTTCTTCTTTCAATTGTACCGTAATATTTGAAAAGTCATTATCATTTACACCAGTTTCAGTGTCAGCTTCAAGTAACTCTTCAATCAGGTCTTCTTCATTGTAATTCCCTGAGGAAAATGAAGTGCCTGCTTCCATAGTGAAAATTTTCAGTTCTTCTTCTTGACTACCTATTCTTTTAAAAACTTTAAACCTTTACTTGCAATAAGGTCCATTAAAAGGTAAAACTTTAATTTGTTAACAAAATCATGCATGCAAGTTAAAAATTTTCCTACAATAATTCAATAATTTTTTTCTCTTCAATGCACAAACCGATTTTCAGTTTTTTTTTGCAAATGTATGACAAATAACTAAGTCTAGAACACATTCCTACTAAAGCTCCCTATTACATGGATATTTAAAAAAATATTTCCCTCCGTTTAGCCAGGAGGGGCAATTTTCTAAAAAAATTTACTTAAAACCAGAAAAAAATATTTAAAAACAACAGTTACACATACAAAGCCATGATACGCCTTTTTCTAAAGCCAAAAATCTTTTATTTTATTATATTTTAAAATTAAGTTATTTTAGAGCAAAATTAATTTTCAAACTAAAAATATTTCAAACTAATTTTTTTCAAAATTTTACGTTATTTTGTTTTAATTCAATGCGTTTATTAGTTTTTAGTCAAAAACAGAAAACCGGATGCTTAAATGTCTTGTACCTACTTCTTGAGAAAATTGAAAATAACTAAATCTACTTTATTAGCTACTTAGTGGAACTTAAGCAACGGATTGGAGTCAGATTAAGGGAATCTCATTTCTGGTATTTCCAATTTACTAAAAAAACTAGAAGAGATTTTAACATCTGGTTTTTGGTGTTTGACTATAAATAAATGAAAACATTTAATATTAAAAACGAAAATAATACCTAAAAACGTAAAATTTTTAACAAAATTAGTTTGAACAAAATTTTTTAAATTCTGAGTTTTTAAATTAATTTTTCAAAAACAATTCTCTAAAACAACTTTATTTTAGAAAAGATGGCATTGTATGTGTAACTGTTTTTAAATATTTTTTTTCTGTTTTAAGTAAATTTTTTTAGAAACATGCCCCTCCTGGCTATACGGGGGGAATAGACCTCTCCCCTCCCATACGATTTTTTCTTGTCTCAACCCAACCTACACGCTCTAGCTTTTTGTCAAACCGTATGCGAATTACCATGTATAGGTACATCTTATTGAGCTTCAATAGATTTTTTTCGATTTATCGATTGATTAAAATTAAGACTGTTGCTCAAGCACATACAGTACCGTGTGATATATCAAAATAGTTATTACTTCATTTACTTGTGCATTAGGGAAAAAAATTCACTCATGCAGACACTAAACATTAACTAGGTAACTGATTACTGTACAGAATCAATTTTTTCACAAAAAAATTAAATCAATAAAATCCATCATTACTAATCTCCAGCTTGTAAGCTTATCCCTTATAAAGATAAAAATCAAAAACCAATCCATGTATTATGAATCCGTGTAAGCAAAAAAATACACGTGTATTAAGAGTACGTATTTTTAATTTGGTGTAATAACTACACGGATTCCGTGCATCCGTGTTTTACAAATACACGTACCGAATCGTAGGCTCGAATTCCTACTATATTAGACGGATTCAAAAAAATAAATATATTTTTCAATGTCGCAAGCTTTATAATTATGGTTTACTGAAATATTAAGCCTTGCTGAATTTCAATCTTTAAGATTAATATTTAGAGTTCTAAAGTTTTAGATTTAAGCTAAAAAAAATGTCCGTACAAATTGCATGAACCTCTAAATATCAATCTAAAGGGCTGAAATTAAGTAAGGCTTAATATTTCACTAAACTTTAACTAAAAAGTTAGTGGCATTGAAAACCGAAAACGTTTTTATTTTTGTTGATTCAGTCTATTTCTACTCTACATAATATGTATTTTAATATAAATTGAGATTCAGATTGACATAGAAGTCTCTTTTTAGTTGCCCTTCTAGCAAATAGCTTTTAATTTTCAATAATGAAGGTTCACCCAAACCAATAAAAAATAATCGGAACGCCGCCGAAACTTCCAGATCTCAAAATTATTTACATGGCGAAAAATAAAAGTGAGAGATCCATCTGGAAGTGATGCGTGGTAAGACGGCCTCCCGCCGATCACAAAAAAAACATGGTCAATGTTTCGCGTTTGTTTAGGTGAGACCTAACTCAATATTTAATTATTTTATTCGATTTTGTGGTAATTACCTATATAATGGTTTTTTGCTGCTCAGCCAGCCAACAGCCACCTGTGCTTTTATTTATTCTCGGCCAACATAAGAGAACAACCACTGCCCGACAGAAGAGATAAGCACCGCTTGAACAAATGCCGGACCAAAAAAATGGTTTGTGCGTTGTAATATATAGATACCAATATATCAATACCTGCACGAGGAGACAAATTATAAGTTCAATAATATAGATTTAATATTATTGTTTGCGATAATTACCTTTAAGTTTTTTGTTGCTCATGCAACAGCCATGAATTCATTTTTTTTCGGCACCTCAGCCAACACAAACCGCCACTGAGCAATGAGCATGAATGCCACCAAAGTATAACGGACCACGCGCACGGACTCAGAGCACAAAAATCTGGAGACAAATTTTACTATTGCAATTATATAAATTTAATATATTTATTTGTGTTAAGTGATAATTACCTTTAGTTTTTGTTGCTCATCCAACAGCCACCGATAATTTTTTGTATCCCCACCTCAGCCAACACAAGAGTACAGCCGCCACCAAATTATAACGGGCAACCACGCGCACGCACCCAGAGCACAAAAATCGGGAGTCTGTTTGTGCGTTGTATTTTAAACAACTCCACCCTGCACGCGGAGACAAATTATAATTTGAATTATATAAATTAAATATATTTATTTATGATAATTATTAATTACCTTTTACTTTTTTTGTTGCTCATCCAACAGCAACAAATGAATATTGGTATTTGCACCTCAGCTAAGACAAACTCAAAATCCGCACAACAGAACAGCCAGTCAGAGTCTGCCACTGCCCAACAGAAGAGATGAATAAGAACTAAAATGAAAACTCCAACTACCCAAGTAAACTGAACAAATGCCACCACGCACACAGATAAAAAAATATGTTGTTGGTTTGTGCGCTGCCGGCTGCCGCTGCGGATACTTATTTAAACTGCGATGTTGCCACTATTACTTTATGTAGGTACTCGCGTTGATGATTATACTTTTAATTAAGTAATTGAATATTTTAAAGGTTTATGGTGGATTCATACAATTGAAGACTGATTCTCGATTTGACGAGATGTCGATTTGCTTTTTAGCATTAACAGAATGGAACAATATTTTAAATGGAAAGCACCATTTGTTGAAATTATCTAATAGGGGTGTTTTTTTTATTATCTTGGCTTAGACAAAATATTAATTTACAAAAAACTACGTTAAATGAGAATGCAATGAACTTATTGATTTTGATATATATCAAGGCTTATGCACTAAGCCACTATAAAACAGATATTTATCAAGGCTTATGCTCTTAACTTGAATACATATTCTATCCACTCCAATGAAATGTATTGAAAATAAGACCTGATAACCATCCAGGCTAACGATAAGCTGTATAGTTTCGGGGCTTTGGTATTTTATTATATATTTTGCTTTAAATTCAATAGAAAATACATTCATTATTCGTAGTTAAGGTATAGGCGTGTTTTTTTTTTCTTAATCTATATACACATGTAGTATTAGAAAACATTTCAATAATAAAACAACAATTGTTGAGCTAAAACTGAGTTATAAATTATGTGAAAACAGCTTATGAAACAAAACTTTGGTGCAATGGAAAAAGAAACTGAAAAGGAAAGCAACTAAAATAAACAGTCAAGTTTTGCAAAAAAAAAATTTGTAATAGCTAACCAATCTACTAAATTATATTATCTGTGTTCTTTTAGAGGCGGCGAAGTGCACCTTGCTGGACATTTCAATGGAACGCATATAATAGAAAAGAATTCCCTATAAGAATTTTATCTATACTATATGAAAGCTGAGTAGTTAGCTCGTAGTACTAGATTACTGTTGGCACCTCGAAAGGAACACGGTTAATAGAAAACTTTAGGGAGAAGCACACTTTCTGCAAATTACTAAATAAGCTTATGGCATAGTATTAGATACAAAAAAAAAAAAACAATAACAAAAAAGTATTAAAATGGCAACTTTTTGTAATTGGTAAAATCTTAGAGGATATATAATATGAAGTGCTTGTTTTTATTCGAATGCGAAGCTTTCATAGGGGTCGCTGTTCAAGTTTCGATAAGTTAAAGGCACTGAGTTTTCTGCAAATTTGAGAAAAAACTAAAAAAGAACATTTCAATATCTTCAAAATAATAAACAGACACTAATTAATTTCAAGAATTACTTCAAAGTAGAACAATTTAGAGAGCAAATAAGCAAATTATTACATGCAATTGATAGCAGCTGTAGGATATCCTCTAAGACTTTATCTTATCGAAAGTGAAACAGCGCCCCTAGGCACTACAATGCATTAGGGATATAAACGAGCACTCCATATTATATATTCTCTATGGGTAAAATATATTTGATCTTATATTTTTAATAGTATAATATTTTTAAATATGAAAGAAACTATGGTATGACCTTATTAATTTTCGCAACATAAAGGTTTTTAAGCATTGATTCAATAGTAATACACCATTAACCAAAACTAACAATGCTGTAATACTATTGAATTAATAGTGCAATAGATTTGAATGCATACAAATTTCTTAGCTTCTGAGAAAGAGTGTAGCCATTTTGTATTTTAATGTTATGAAACATTGGAACTAGTTATTGTACTTAAAAGTTTTGTTTCTATATTTCAGATGAAGTCGAGAACTATATTTTAGATATTTAGCAATAATTTATATTTTTCATTGAAATTTCACTTGTCCACCTAGTTTTACAAATAGAAAGAATCCAATATTATTGAATAAAATGAAAGTATGTAGAATATTTATTCAAACATATTTTAATGTAATTTTTGTTTTAATTTCCAAAACAAAACATTAATTTATGGGTGTTTCGAAATTACAAAATGTAGACACTTTACAAAATTCCTTATTTCAAAGCTATAGTTTTCTAATTGTCTAAGAGCTGACAGCATATTTTTGGTTTGGAGATATAACCAAAAATTGAGTACGAGGGTCTTTAGGCGTATGCGTCATGATTTCGAAAACAAAAGTATGGCGGGTTTTTTTGGCGAGACTTATTTTCGATATCACAACGCATACACCTTCAAACCCTCGTACTCAATTTTTGATTATATTTCCAAAGCAAAAATATGCTGTCAGCTACTATAAGGGAAAAGTACCTATATTATAAAATTTAATAAATGAATTTAAGTTTAGGAAAAGATTTAAAATGATTAGGCTACAATTCCACTCTCAGTTTTATTTTCGGTGTACGTTGTCGTTGTACGATAATTGAAAATTGCCGCGTTCTACTTTTTTATTAGGAAAAATAAGATAGTTTTGTTAAAATTTTCCAAATTATATTAATAAAAATAAGGCATCTATTTAATTTCAGCACAATTAGGTTATGCATTGTGGCTTATTAAATTTAATAATTTTATTGCAAAATATTTATTTTCAGCTTCGTTTTATTTGAAATGGAAAAGTTCTTTTTTTTTGTGTGATAACACACTCGCTGTTAGACTGCAATGCTTATAGGTTTACGGAAAAAGATAACAACAAATATAAGTAGTGCGCAGATAAAAGATCGAGTTGAGAAACTATATAAAAAGAACTTCGAACAAACAACATTTTTTTTCCACCGAATTTTCTTCTATAGTTTCAGCAAAAAAGTACTTAAATGGCAACTTTTTATATTTGGTAAAATATATCTGATCTTATATTTTTAATAGTATAATATTTTTAAATATGAAAGAAACTATGGTATGACCTTATTAATTTTCGCAACACATAGGTTTTTAAGCATTGATTCAATAGTACAACACCATTAACCAACTCTAACAATGCTGTAATACTATTGAATTAATAGTGCTATAGATTTGAATGCATAAGATTTTCTTAGCTTCTGAAAAAGAGTGTAGCCATTGCGACTTTTGAAGTTATAAATCAGCAAGAATTTGTTTAACTTATTAAAAACCGATTTTCAAAATATAGAATTTACTAAGAATTTAAAATGATCTCAATTGTCAACTCTAACCATACGATAGTAGTATGTTCTTTTTCTTGTTTTTTTTTTTGTTACTTGCACCATGACGTTTCCCATCGTCGCTGTCAAAGGTTTCGCTTATGTGTTTTGTTGTTGCCTTTGTTTCTTTGTCCCAAATGCAGCTGGTCTTCGTGAACAAACTATTTGAGTGGCGGTTAAAGATCCCCTTGCTTTTCATTTCGGTTTCGGTGTAGGTACGGTGTGCCTGGGTCGGAACATTGACTTAAAGATGATATAAAAATTAACAAGTTATATTGCATCTTTGGTTGAAGCCTCGCTGTTGCCCTTTTTGCTTCCTATGTGCGGATTTTTGCTGACTTTGTCCCATTTCACATGAGGAAACTGAGTTGCCAGCAACATTCAGTTTGTAGGCGAGAAGGGCAAGAAGTTAGAGGGGAAAATGAAATCTCCCCGGTCAACGATTCGAGGAGATTTTTTTGACATTCCTCTTCACACACACACAGTAGTGTGTTTAACCAAGCTATTTCAAAAGGAAACTACAGAAAGTTTCCACGATTTTGTTTCTTCGTGTGAAAGGTACAGGAGATTTTTAAGGAAATTAAAAGAAAACGTCAAAAAAATCTCCAACAACTTGTTTCTTCGTGTGAAAGGGGACTTACTTTGCAATGTAGCATTTGTTTCTTTTTATATTTGCTAACAAATTGTGTGGTTACTTGGTATGAGCAAAACCCATGCATATAACAAAATCATTTATAAGACACATCCCTATATCATAGACAATGCACAGTTACACGTTAAATTAAGGTGCAGACGGAGATACCTACCTACATACTTTTAAGAAATATTTTTTTTCGGATTTGTCTTTAGTCTAGTATTTTAACTTCTATTGTTTCATCACGCAATATTACCGACATTTTCTCAATAAAACGTTCTATTGTCAAATAGGTATATATAAAACTGTACATAAAAACTTGTTTTGATCGTTAAGGTCCAATTTTTTAGAGCGAGATTAAATAAAGTTAAACCACAGGTAGCTCATAAAATTTTGTGTGTTAACTAAAGGATTAATTGAACAAATGCTTTTGATCATTTACCCATACCCATCCACCGAGTTTGTTTAGTCGTTCAACGTGCCTACTTTATTAAAAAACTGCTTCCTCAGGTAACTGTGGGTTAATTTAGTTCTAGAGTTCGCTTACTCTGGTTTAACTCCACTGAAAAACTAGGATTAAGTGGAATTTTTTTAAACTGTTTTAGTATAGCTAGGTACATTTAATATATTATACCTAATAGGTATGTTGAAATTTTTGTTTTTAGATTCGCTTTTAAGTGCCTTACATGATAGGTATAGTTAAAAAAAATTATAGGTAATCATATGCAGGCCTTAGCCATTTGCAAGAAAGCGGGACAAATATTTTGATTTTTAACGTCGGGAATAATATAAATACATTGCTTTTTTATTCAATAAGAAAAACTAATTTTATATGGTGTCGTACTATATAGAAACATTATACATTTAATTCAATTTTTTCAAATTTAAGAGAGCCAATGAACTATACAAAAATTATGCTAATATTTTGAAATTAATAAATAAAATAAATTGAATTATTGCTTCATGGTTATCTTTTCAATAATATTTAAAGATGAATGCTATAGTAATAATATCTACCTACCACTAATATTTACTTTTGTGAGACCATACTATCATAACAATAGTACAAATACTATTATTGTAAATAATCAAAAGTATTATACCATAAGAACTAAAGCACAACAGAATTGATTTAATAAGACACAAATTATTAATTAATAATAGTACTGCATTATTGAGTCAATGGGGTAAGAACTATAGGTTCAATATGATAATAAACCATAAAATTAATAGGTTATCCTATTGAATTGAATTATAATAGTACCAATACTATTATTGCAAACAGTCAGAAGTATCATACCATAAGAACTATAGTACAACAGAATTGATTTAATAAGACACAAATTATTAATCAATAATAGTACTGCATTATTGAGTCAATGGGGTAAGAACTATAGGTTCAATATGATAAAAAAAACCATAAAACTAATGGGTTATCCTATTGAATTGAATTACAATAGTACCAATACTATTATTGCAAACAATCAAAAGTATCATACCATAAGAACTATAGTACAACAGAATTGATTTAATAAGACACAAATTATTAATTAATAATAGTACTGCATTATTGAGTCAATGGGGTAAGAACTATAGGTTCAATATGATAAAAAACCATAAAATTAATAGGTTATCCTATTGAATTGAATTACAATAGTACCAATACTATTATTGCAAACAATCAAAAGTATCATACCATAAGAACTATAGTACAACAGAATTGATTTAATAAGACACAAATTATTAATTAATAATAGTACTGCATTATTGAGTCAATGGGGTAAGAACTATAGGTTCAATATGATAAAAAACCATAAAATTAATAGGTTATCCTATTGAATTGAATAATAATAGTACCAATACTATTATTGCAAACAATCAAAAGTATCATACCATAAGAACTATAGTACAACAGAATTGATTTAATAAGACACAAATTATTAATTAATAATAGTACTGCATTATTGAGTCAATGGGGTAAGAACTATAGGTTCAATATGATAAAAAACCATAAAATTAATAGGTTATCCTATTGAATTGAATAATAATAGTACCAATACTATTATTGCAAACAATCAAAAGTATCATACCATAAGAACTATAGTACAACAGAATTGATTTAATAAGACACAAATTATTAATTAATAATAGTACTGCATTATTGAGTCAATGGGGTAAGAACTATAGGTTCAATATGATAAAAAACCATAAAATTAATAGGTTATCCTATTGAATTGAATAATAATAGTACCAATACTATTATTGCAAACAATCAAAAGTATCATACCATAAGAACTATAGTACAACAGAATTGATTTAATAAGACACAAATTATTAATTAATAATAGTACTGCATTATTGAGTCAATGGGGTAAGAACTATAGGTTCAATATGAAAAAAACCATAAAATTAATGGGTTATCCTATTGAATCAATGATTTTGAAAAAACGACAAATCAATAGTACAAGAGACCACCAAAATCGTTGTTTTTATAGGAAAAACCTATTATTTCGCGTCCTATTAAATCAAAACTGGCCCTATTGAATTTTCTTTTTCTGAGTGTATTAATTGTACAAATGGAAACCACCATGAGTATCCCATAATGTTTATGGTATATCTTATACTGTTGTTGGATCGGCTGTCATCAGCTTTGGAATGATATAAATAACACCAAGCTATATCCAGTTAACTTTGAATGTTACTTGATTCGAAAAATTATTAGGTTATAATTTAGTTCCATTGTTTCAAAATGTTAATCTAACACAATTATCGATTTTTTGCTTTCTCATTTAAATTTCTTAATAAAAGTCGGCAATTGCAATAAAAAGGAACGCCCCACAGACAAATGTGTTTCGTTTGAAAGTTAAATGTCAAATTTAAGTCCTATAAGAGCATTTTAGTTCCCATAAGAAGTACTGTTTCTCAGAGAAAATTTATATTTACTGAGAGCGACACTTCTTACGGGAGCTCAAGCGTTGTAATGGGACTTCATCATCATCCAAAGATCTCATAGAGATGTTAAAACAAGAGTTAAAGTATCAATCAACAGCAGCCATGTTGCAATATGAACAAAATGTTTTCATTATATTTTGAGGGTTACCGTAGCTTAAAAAAAATATTCTTAATGAATTATCATATTTGGTTTTCCATTCTGACCAAAACGTCATATTCATCTTATTTTCTCTTGTTTGCTTATGAAATTAGTTGTATAAAAAATGGATTTGTATAACTTAGTATACAGCTACTATACCAGAGAAGAATGAGCGGGGACATTGTTTTTTGTGTTATGTCATTATTTAAAATTTGTGAGAGCAGTATATTAACACGACACAAGTAAAATGGCATCTTTAAAAATCAGTTGTTTTTGTCAGTTTTTAATGACAAATATATTGGAAAATTTCAGAAAATCTTAATAATGAAAAAGCGTCATATTTTGTACACCTCTAGATCCAATTTTTGTCATAAAAGCACGATAATGACAGTAATTGGAAAAAAATATGGTATGAATGATCGCATTTTGTGAATTGTATAAAAACATACTTTGGTGATTTTTGCACCTAAAAAAATATTAATCATCATCGTCGGCTCGACAACCGGGGTCCGGTCCTGGCCTCCTTCAACAAGTCTCTCCACCCATCCCGGTCTCGAGCCGCCGCCATCCAGTTGCGCACCCCAAGGCTCCGGGCGTCCTGGTCTACGCCATCTCTCCAGCGCAAGCATGGTCTACCACGCTGTCGTCTACCATAGAATGTACCACAAAGAACTTTCCGAGCAGGTTCCTCTTCGCTCATGCGAGCTAGGTGCCCTGCCCACCGGAGTCTACCGAGCTTAATTTTTGTCACGATATCTGCTTCAAGGTAGATTGCGTACAATTCATGATTGTACCGTCTCCGGAATCGTCCTTCCTCACATATGGGGCAAACAATTCTCCTTAAGACTTTTCTCTCGAACGCGGCTAAGAGGTCGGAGTGCCTTTTGCTAAGCACCCAAGTCTCGGATCCATATGTGAGTACTGGCAGGACCATGGTCCTGTACAGCAGCAGTTTTGAAGTTATGGTGAGATTTCTGGATTTGAAGAGCTTTGACAGACTATAGTAGGCTCTGTTGGATTTGAGAAGCCGCCCGCGTATTTCTTCTTCTATATTGTTATCGGCTGCTACTATTGACCCAAGGTATTTAAAGGATTGCACCACTTCAAATTCGTGCTCCGCTACCTTGATTGTTTGACCAACTGTTCCTCTCGCAAAAAAAAATATTAATGGTAACCCTATAATAAGATTATAATTAATAACAAAATATTTTAAATATGTATAATTTTGGAAGCGCGTTGTTATTTTTCGAAGCAAAATGTTTAAATTAGTAGATGCAATTTTAATTGCACCAAGAATTCAGCCTACATATGCCATGATCTTAACAAATATAATACGTCAATTAACTTGTGAGATAAATACTCGCACCAAAAAACACATTATTTTTTGACATGAGAGAATCACGAACACACATAAAAACTATTCGCCTACCTTCTTCAAAAAAAGAAATTAATAATGCGAAAGATATATGTTTTTTTTTAGTTTACACACACTCGTTCTCTTTTTAACAACTTTTGTAGGCAGAGACGCACTCCCATAGGAAGAGTTCAGAGAGCTTTACTAGGTTTACAAAGCGGCGTCTATAATCGCATAAGAAGAATAAAACTCTTCCTATAGGATCAAGAGGCTCCCATAACTAGGCCATTTAAAGCTTTTAACAATCTTATAAGAATCTAGAAGAACTCCTCAAGAGTGCAATTAGCTCCCTAAAATAAGTCTCGTAGCGCTCTCGGAGCGTCTTATGAGAGGAAAAATGTTACTTGGGAAATGCCATGTTAAATCCGCCTAAAATTTAAAAAAAAGTAAAATATACAAACATTTCATTTAACTATATTATTGAATCTTTCTATTTTATGATAGTTTCGAAGAATGAAATTTAATTTTGCAATATCTGCAATGGTATGTATTCAAATTCAGCGGTAAAAAGATCTACAAATTCATTAACTTGTATTTTTTTTTTTAAATCAAAGGATTATGCCAATTGTTAATCAAGAAGTTTGCTAATGAGAAACTCAACCGTATAAAAAGGTAAGAACTTAACAGATATTTTGAAAGATACCTATGAGCGATATTGGAATTTGATCCCAATAATGCTTACATTAAATTAACTGTATAGACTTTTCAATATAAATTCTATTTTTCAATACAAATGCTCAAAAACGACATGAAAACCTGAATATTTAATCAACATAAGCTAACGTTTAAATATGTAAAGAATACTGAATATTTTTTTAAACGTTTATGTGTAATATTTAATTAGGTTGTGAATTTATTTTATTTTCCTGAATTTTTAAAATCTTTGCTTAAAAATCAATTAGTTCATGTTGAATATTCAAATGTTCGTTTGGTTTTTAAGTATTTGAGTTGAAAATAGGGTAAAGGTGTTGAAAATTCACTATGGTTGATTAAATATAAGTAAACTTTTGGAAACAAATGTAGTGTTTGCTTATCTTTCATAACTTATGTTGAATTCTAAGCTTTTTAAGGTAAATTTCTCATCTAATAACCATTGTTATCAAGCTAAAACTGCTTTTCAACTAATTTTCTAAAGGTATTGGTTGCTTTTTAACATTTATGTTGAAAAAATATCAATATTTGTTTATTAACAACGAAAAATTGGATATATATAAACGAATATTTGTTGATTATTCGACTACATATGCTATTTTTTCAACGATAACGAAGTGAATTTTATATTATGTATGTTGGTTTTTCACCGAATATTGATTACAAAGATTGCCATACGATCTTTACGATATACGATACAGGATAATATGCTTACTTTTTATTTTAATGAAAATTCAACATTTCACCTTTCAACTAGAAGTTGAAAAAAAAAACACCAAAAATTACTGTTGAAAATTGCTACAATTATTGTAACGGACCAGTTGCATACAATAATTGTAGCAATTTTCAACAGAAATTTCTTAGAGTGTACTTGTGCCTTTTGTATTTAGTTTAAAATCGGGAGAAAATGTCATATTTACATCAAAAATTGGGTAATCGGCACTCACACTCCACAACACACCACTATATAAATACATCACACGAGACCAATATGGAAGGTGTATTAAATCAGCAGGACACTTATCATAACTCGGAATAAAAAGTATTTAGTAATTAGCTGCTATTTAGTTGCTAACTAGTTACGCAAAAAAAAAAATTAATCGCTCTGAGGTGAATGTTGTCCTCTAAGTGGTCAATCGCTTAGGGCTTATCGGCAAAGTCGAGCGGTGTTAAATCGCACGATCTTGGAGGCCAATTATCACGGGTCCGTAAAGTGAAATTATGCGGTTCCCAAACGCTTCCTTCAACAAATCAATTGTGATACGCGCTGTGTGACATGTTGTGCCGTCTTGTTGAAACCACAGCTCCTGCACATCATGGTTGTTCAATTGATGAACGAAAAAGTCAGTAATCATGGCTCTATAGCAGTCAAATTGACTGTAACGTTCTGACTAGCATCGTTTTTAAAAAAGTACGGACAAATTATTCCACCAAACCATAAAGTACACCAAACAGTCAGTTTTTGTAGATGTAACGGTGTCTCAACATACACTTGAGGATTATCTTCACTACAAATACGTCACTTTTGTTTATTGACGTATCCATTTAACCAAAAGTGAGCTTCATCGCTAAGCAAAATTCGTTTATGAAAATTGGGATCAACGGCAATCTTGCTTTGGGCCCATTTCTGCACAATTTAGGAGCGTTGTTCAGGCGTCAGTTTATTCATGTTGTAATGTCAAACCAAACTAAAAATAAATCACTTCACAGCTGACAAAATGGCCGCCAGTTAAAATAGTTTTGCCAGCCTTAAGCTCTATACCAGGGCCGGCCCCAGCCAAACATGCGCCCTGTGCAAGATTTGTAGAAAGCGCCCCTGTTTAGACTTTCCCTGAGGTAGACTTTCAATGCGAAGGTCTAGTGGGATCTTTAATTTTACGATATATTGAGTTAAATTCTCCAACAATGAAAGTGAAGTTAGTTTGTGTACAAGAAATAACTGAGCACAGTTGTGATGGATGTTATTTTGGGATTATTTGAACAAGTTTTGTGGTTAAAATACAAATGGCAGTACATATTTGTTTGCACAAGATCAGATAACACTTTATTGCTCCTTGTAATGCGCCCCAGACTTTTGCGCCCTGTGCATTTGCACATCTGGCACATATGGTTGGTTCGGCCCTGTCTATACCTCTAAAAAAAAAACACCCTTTACTTATATAATTAAATTAAATTTGAGTTTGAGTTAACCCCCTCCCCATGATCGAAACCCTGCATACACTCTTGATTTCTATTCTGGTAGTGGTCGTGCTATTAGTGTTTACAAAAAATCTCCTCTCTTAAACTATACAAATAACTTTTTTTTAGAACGCAGGTTACGCATGTTCCAAAGGACGAACCTTAAAACTTCTTCTGCTCCTCGAACTGCGAAGACGAGCTAACAAAATTATGCATTAACACACGCACTTATTCCGCATTTCAAGGATTTCTAAGATTATTTTAGATGAAGGATTGTATAATGCCTCATTTGGCAATCTTAAACTAAATCGCAGCTCATGATTCACATACAGTAAGTGTCCATACATAAATCTATAGGTATGTATACAAATTCAATTCTCTAAAGTATTTTACTTAATATACGTATATACTAAAGGACGCGCAGTTGTATTCCATTAAAAATGGAAATTGTTAAATGTAATTCCTGATTCATTGTAATCTCCCTTCAATTAAATAAAATCCTTGCGAAAATCCAACCAAATGTGTAAATAGCCTACGACACTGGATTGTTTTTATAATTTTTTCGATTTGCATTCTCTGATCCCACTGGGGTTTTGAAATTCATTTTGTTCTTTTTTAAATTATTCATTTCCACGGATGAGAGATTTGTTTTATGTTATGGTTAAAGGATGATGGTGTTGGTAGGGGGGGAGGAGTAGTGCAAGAGTTTGAAAATTATTATCTAAAGGGAATCTATTCATAAAATTATTATATTTTTCTTGACACATTACCAAAAAGTAGGTATAATCACAGTTATAAATAAATGGGATACGATAGGTACTTCTAGCTTTAATGGAAATATTCTACTATACTTAACTTTTGCTATCTTATCTTTTGATTATAATTTCAATGGCGATAATCTTTTAAATGTAAATGAGGTATCTGTATTACTTGGTGTTTTATTTGATAAAAAAAAAAACTCGAATTCACACAACATATTAATGTGATATGTAACAAGGCCAATTCAATATAAAGTTAGATTAAAAGAAAATCCCGTTAGTTCTCTGACCCATACGTTATCAGAACATTGTTTATATCATTTGTTAGACCCATCATGGAGTATGCTTGTCAAGTGTGGTCTCCTTATTACAGTTGCCATAAAAAAAGAATAGAAAAGACTCAGAAAAGATTCTTGAAATTTCCTTTAAGAGGTCTAGGTTGGCAGAACCCATTGAATTTTTCTTCATATAAGAGCCAACTCATGCTTATTGATCTACCCAGTCTTATGAATAGACATTCTTATTTGTGTTTAGTTTTTATTGTTTAGCTTATTGATGGTCATATTGATGCTTTGAACCTTTTGCCTCACGTTAATTTTAATCTTCCGCAACGTAATTTCAGAGTTCTACCTGGCCCTTTGTATATAACCCACTATCGTACCAACTACGAGCGAAGGGCTCGTTAAATGGTTAAATTTGTATTACGCAAATCATAATTAATTATTCAACTCTTCTGTTATATCAAATATCGGGTTTTTCAATAAGCGCTACAATAGTTTTTTTTTTAAATAAAACAAAAACGGTTTTGGATATCAATGACATTTTGTATTCCTGTGAAAGTACGTTCGATACCATTATGTATGAAACTCGATTTTTTTTTGCATGGCCACCACGGGCAGGCTTGCAGAAGTCCAGACGATAAACCCAATTTTCGAAGGTTTTCAACCATAAATCGGCCGACACTGCTGCAATTTCACGTTCGATATTCGTACGAAGTTCATCAATCGTCGCTGGCTTGTTGGCATAGACCATAGACTTGACGTAGCCTCACAGGAAATAGTCTAACGGCGTCAAATCGCAAGACCGAGGCGGCCAAGCGACTGGACCATTTCGTGAGATAACACGTTCTCCAAACTTGGTTTCAAATAAATTGATTGTGACATTCCATGTGTGGCTTGTGGCGCCGTCCTGTTGGAACCACATGTCCTCCAAGTCCATATCATACAATTGGGGCCAAAAATATTCGATTATCATTGAACGGTAGCGATCCCCATTCACAGTAACGTGCCGGTCTTCATCATCACGGAAAAAGTACGGCCCAATGACGCCGCCGGCCCATAAACCACACCAAACCGTAATTTTTTCGGGATGCAATGATGACTCATGGAGTACGTGTGGATTGCTGCCTGACCAATACCGCATAATTTGTTTATTGACGAAGCCATTCAGCCAGAAATGAGCCTCATCGCCGAAGATGATTTTTCGATGAAAATCCGAATCATTTTCAAGTTGTTGCTCAGCCGAATTCATGAATAAACGACACTTCTGGTGGTCAAGCGGCTTCAGTTCTTGCGTCAATTTAATCTTGTAAGGATGTAGACCAAGATCTTTTCTCAAAATTCGCCACAACGACGTCACAGAGATTCCCAACGCTTGAGAATGACGTGTGAGAGACACATTTGGGCTTTCTGCAACTGAAGCCTCAGCGGCAGCAATATTCTCGACACTACGTGCACTTCTTTGTCTCACTGGCACGGGAACATTTTGTACTGTGCCTGTGGATTCAAATTTTTCCACTAGACGCTCAATTGTTTATCTGCTAGGACGATTATGACGACCATAAATTGGATGTAGCGCTCTTAACGTTGAGGCCACTGACTCCGAATTTCAGTAGTCAATTTTAATAATTTTGACTCGTTGTTGGCTCGTGTATCGGTTCATCATAAAATGGCAAACCTTACTGAAGAGAAATGTCAAAAGAACAGCAAGAAATATGGCCTCGTTTGCTGTGCCTGTTGCTCCACTTTTGTAGCGTCCCTGTTGAAAAACCCTCTATTAACTTTAAAAGATCATTTTATAATTTATAATTTTTACAAAACTTAAGTTACAAACTTATTCGCTAGACTAATTAGCTTGATTCGAATAAATAAATGATGAGCTTACAGATGATATACAGGGTCATTCACTTCGAGGTTTCAAGATGGCAGCGCTGGAATTTGACACCTGTCAAACTCAGCTGTCATTTGAAGTGTCATAATATTAGTTGAATGTTTGTCATTTACGATAATGGATCGCTTAACAATCGAACAACGTGTTAAAATTATTAAAATTTTCTATACAAAAGTGGTGATTCAAACGTAGCAACTTTTTATGATTATGGTCGTCAAATCGAAGGACTACGCAAGCAATCGGTAAAATTGTGAAGAAATTTGAAGAGAGTGGAAGCGTTATACTGATGTCGTAAGGCCTGTGCATCATCGCAATGCAAGCTCAGTTGAAAATATTGCTGCTGCTAGTGCAAGTAATGTTGATGATTCGAATTTATCGATTTCCCAGCGTTCGCAGCAATTGGTCGAATGATAACCGATTTTTTTGGCCGGCGCGGCGATTGAAGATCTTGACTTGAACGATATGTGGTTCCAACAAGACGGGGCTACAAGCCACACAACACGACCAATTATGGCTTTATTGCGTGAGAAGTTTCCTGGTCGCGTAGTTTCAGGTTTTGGCAACGTCAATTGGCCACCAAGATCGTGCAATTTGACACCGTTAGATTTTTTTTCTGTAAGGCCCTTCCGACCGTAAGACAGTTCTTACGCTAATAATCCCCGAACTCTAGACGCATTAAAAACCAACATTACTCAAGTTATTGCCGAGATACCGCCGGAAATATGCGAAAAAGTGGTTCAAAATTACCTCAAAAGAATCGCATGCTGTGAATCTTCCCGAGGCGGCCATTTTGAATAATATTATTTTTCACACTTAATAACAAAGTCCAAAATTTATAATGAAATAAAATTTTCATCAAAAATGTATCGCTGAGTGTTTTATTCAGCTTTACTTTCGAAACCGATAAATTAATGACCCTTTATATTATGTGCATCGGTATTGCCTTTAAAAATCCTTTCCTAACAGCCGCGTTCTTTTGAAGGTGGTGTTCAATGGCACCCAAACAATTGATTTCCCTTCAAATCTCATCTACTCGCACATTAGACATTATATGATTAACATTTACATCTGCTTAGGAGTAGTTCGCCACCTCAAAAGGAACACGACTGCTTCCTGACTGACTGAGCTAAAACAAAAAAATATCCAACGACCGAGGTGGCTGGTTCGTGTAGATCGGATATATCAGTGCTTTGATAGGGAAAGTCTTTGTATCAAATTTAGGTGGGGCACGCAAGTGGAAACAAAAAATCAACCAGCTTGACGTGCGAAACTGAAGACAGCTGGAAACGTTTGTTAGTTGAGATCCATATCCGACAATAGCGCCACCTTAAGGAATTAATATCTTGTTATTGACTGCTCGTATGTAAAAAAGGCTTTTGACATTTCTTGTTGAGAATATTATGATCAATAACTTGAGTATAAAATATTTTTCAACATCTTCGTCAAGTCGACATTGTCGACTTTTGATAAAATTTAAAAATATTTATATTGTATTTTAAATGATCGGTCATGATCTAAAATTAACTACAAAGATTATTCATTTCGAAAACGTTGATCGTTCAGGAGTTATACCTACGTGAAAGCCCGAAGTGAAAATCCCAATGCACAACTCGGTCCAAGGTAAAAAACTTTGGTCTGTAACAAATTAGAATCCTTTAACTGCGTCTTATCTAAAATCACCTGACCGGATCGTAATTAGCTCGAAAATATTGATAGGAAATGAAAAGTACTTAAGAATAAAAAAAAACCTAAATGGTAAGTTTTTGGTTAACTGTTATAAAAACAAAATGTTTATTATAGAGTCTCGTGCAGCAAGAGAAAACTTATGCACAACCGAATCATTTATAGAAAAAAAAACCACGACATCAATCGTAATCGTAAACTAGTGTTTATAAATCTTGTAGAAACCCAACGTTAATCCACAACTTGAAATACAATCATCCCATGAGTTTGGCTGCTTCTAAGGATAATTCCATTTGACTCGCAGCAACACCAAAAATAAAGCAAAATGAATACTAAACAACCCCAAAGCAAAACAATGCACACACTGCATCTGGAATTTTAACTGCACCTATAGAAAATATACAAAAGCACACTGTTTCCCATCGCCTAATCTCTTCCCCTAGCTAAGCTACCATGAGAGTGCGGGAGAAATCATTTGAATACATTTACCAAGGATAAATGCAACCAAGAATCCTTGCACAAGGATCATAGTATATCCAGCTGGGAGCTACTTTATATCGCTTGGCACCAATTTCTGTTTTTTTTTTTTTTTTTTTTTTTTTTTTTATCAGCATGACAACAGACGAATAAGTTTTCCCATGCTAACATTTCAACGCCACTTTTATCTGATTTCTTGAACTTCAGAAAAGCCGGATCCGGATGGCAGGATGGCAAAGTGACAGCGTGGTGGTTTGTTTTTGTGGGTTCGCAAAGACTTGGTCGAACTTTGCTTGTGTCGTGTCGTGGCTCGTGGGTTGTTCTGTTGAAGTTCTATTATTTCAAAGACTTCACTCTATCTCCAATCTGCTCGATGAGGAATTCTTAACGTAGCGGGCGGGTCGGCGCGGCGCGCGAAGGCTGCGGGTGTTGCTTGCAGCGGTGCGGCGTGGCTGTGTATCTCGTCCTGCTCATGGTGTTGTTTCTCTGTTCTTGGTGTTGTGGCTTTGAATGATATCAGCAGATTTTGGTTGATTCTATAGCTAATGCCTCGGATTGGATGCTCCCTTGTTGTATGCACAGCGGATATCATAATTTCCAAAGTGCTGGGTAAACGATGCAGCCGGGCGAGACTGATGAATGCAAACGATGCACTTAAAGTTAAAAGTTTAGAAGTCTTTTGGACGAGGAATTTGAAATTTGTGCGTACACCAGTCCATTAAAGTTTATTTGAGCCTCTTAACTCAATTATTATGTAAAGTTAAGTTAATTGTTGTTATGGTCAATTTGAAAAATGGGTTTTGGTTAAATTAAGCTTGAGTTTAAATTAAAAAAAATTTGATGAATTTAGTGGGTCTAAAGAATTCTATATTTGCCTTGGCTATTCGTTACCCAACTTTGACTCAAATAAGTAGACTAAGGCCCATTTGGTGAAACGAAACTTAAGTTCCATAATTAAGGTCAACATAAGAGCTTATGTGACAGTTTACGCTGAGGAAAAGTAAAACATAAAGCGTTTGAGTTGAACATAAACATTTAAGTTTCGTATATCAGCAAACGGCTCTACAGAACATTATCTTATTTTTTTTTACATCAAATTAAAAAAAATCAAACTTCCAAAAATCCAAAAATATGTTTTGAAAATGTTCGTACCTTACCTACACATTATTTAAAATGTAGCAATAAAAAAAAAGGTTTTTTGGGGATGCGCTATGAATATATAACCATTTTTCTAAACCACTGTTTTCTCCAAACGTCAGCTTATAACTGTTAAAAGTTATTGATTTTTACTTGCTCTATAGGGCAAGTATTGGTTTCGTGTAAAAAAAAAAATTCGAGATTATAATCAAAACTAAGACTACGATAATCGCGAAGTACGAAAAAGTGGGTTTCGTCATGCCGTCCGTCGGTCTCTGCGTCGATGTGGCTGTGCGTCAGTGCGTCCACTGTAATTTAAACTATCATGAAATTTCTTACAGAGCATTTTTATTTTATTCCCTAGAGAGGAAAATTCGAATTTTTGTTTTAGCACATCTAGAAGGGGTAGCTGCCATACAAATATTTGGGTTTCTTCAATTTTTTTCGAAAACAGCTCTAACGATTTTGATTAAACTTCGTACCTGTAATAACCACGTCAATTATAAGAAAACAGCATTTCAGGTTTTTCTCAAAAGATTCACATTACGGAATTAGGAATTCCAGGTTTTTTTTTGAGAAAATGATCTTATTTTTGGGTTATTCACTTAAAGATATGACATGGTTGGACAGATTTTGTTATAATTTTGCAATCTGAAGCTTCTCAATAGTTTAAACAATAATGCATTTAAGAATTTTTTAAAACATTTTTTTAGAAACAAATAAAATCCGACGAAAAATCAATTTTTTAGTGCTTTTGACATTTTGAATATTTTCTCGTTAAATATATAGGTACATCATGCATATCCAATGTGGGATTACACACAATATTTAACCACAAGAGCAAGTTCGTGCGATCAAAACGTGCATATTTTGTTTGTTTAATTCTGTTTGCCCGATTTTGAGAAAAATAAGATTTTCCTTTTTGGCCAAAAAAAATTGTATAACAGGTAAAGTTATTTTTGTCCTTAAAAAATTGAAAAAAAAAATGTGTGGGGAGAATGTCAATTTCCGGTGCGTACCAAATTTAAAGAAAATCACCCCATCCATTTCCGGCTGCAGGCGAACAGACAGACAGGCACACAAATAGACGGACGTTTTCGCGAGAACCAAATTTGTTCGTCTTCTCTATCATCGTAATGTCAAGTTTGATCAAAAGATCGAGTTCCGTAACTTGTCATAAACAGTAGTGCCTCGATATTGTGAATTACCGATAATTTGAATTTCTCTAAAATGAGAACTGCCAAAACTTTACATCGTCATCTCTATAAAGTGAACTTCCGAAATTTTCGCTCTATAAAATGTGAATTATTTTTGTTAAAGTTTTTTTATTTCTTATTTTTTTTCTTTTGTTAATTTTGTGTTCGATATTAGAGTTTGATTAACTGTTATTTGTCTTAACATCTTTCAAAGAGAGTGTTTTCTACCAGTTGTGTAGGTACATTTTGCATTGTTATGCCTTTGTTATGACGTTTTATCATCATTAATATCAATACTAATTTACAGTACAGCCTCGCTAGTCCGGACACTCGCTAGCCCGGACACTTCAGTAGTCCGGACACCTCTATGTTTCGGACACTTTCAAAAGTTTACCTCTGCAGTCCGGACAGCGTATTAAAATGCTTATGTACAATACACATACATATATTATTTGTCTCTGTTTCTTGGAAAAAACGTTTGTTCATACGATTACGGGGAATCCCCTTCTAGTTTTGTCGCTTGTAGTTGGCTCTGGAATCTAGACATTTTAGTCCTTGCAAATTTACTCATTGGAAGTTTATATTTGTGGTCGTTGATTTTTCATGCTCTGTTACATTTCATCGTGAGCGTTCTTTAAGGATAAGGCATATTTTTTGGTGTAATTTGAATTTCTCATTGAAAATTTTTAAAATTTTATTATGGCTTCTACAAAGAAAAGGAAGCATGTTACTTTGACACTTTCTGAGAAATGTAAAATATTGGATGATATTGAAACTGGCAAATCAGTCAGGCAAGTAGCAGAAATTTTCAAAGTCTCAAAGTCAACTGTTTTTGATATAAAAATGAAGAAGATGAAAATTCGGAAATTTGTATCTAACACATTCCAAGGATCAGGTAAGCTTACAAAAGGTCTTAAATTTAAGGTCTAAGATCATTTAACAATTGCTTTAAGGACAGAGAAAAATTATCAGACAAGGTGAACACCCAGCGGTAGAAGAAGCATTGATGACATGGTTCATCCAACAAAGAAATCATCATGTGCCAATTTCAACAGATATGATTCAAACCAAAGCCAAATTCTTTTACAAAGAGATGACAGGTAAGGAAGATTTTGCAGCAAGTTCTGGTTGGTTGGAAAAATTTAAATTGCGACATGGAATTCGATGCCTTAAGATTTGTGGCGAAAAAGTATCCAGCGACGTTGCTGCTGTTAAGCCTTTTCAAGAAAAATTTTTAAAACTGATTCAAGAAATGAACATAAGTGAAGAACAGGTATAGAATGCTGATGAGTCAGCTGCCTTTTGGAGGGTTCTTCCGGGGACGACATGGGTTCATGCGAATGAAAAATCTGCTCCTGGCAGAAAAATATCGAAAGATCGCGTTACTTTTATGCCATGTTCTAACGCTGCAGGAACTCATAAGTTACCCCTCTTAGTTATCGGAAAATCAGTTAATCCGAGGGCTTTTAAAAACGTTAATCTTCCAGTAGCATATAAAGCTACCAAAAAAGGCTGGATGTCTACAACGATTTTTTTGATTGGTTCAAGAATAATTTTATTCCAAGTGTGAAAAAGTTTTTGACAGAGATTAACATGCCGTTGAAAGCACTTTTGGTTTTGGATAATACCCCATCTCATCCTAAAGAAGACGAAATAAACTTTGATCCGAACTTCAGAGTCTTATTCTTACCGCCTAATTGTACAGCAGTATTGCAGCCGATGGATCAAAATTTAATTCAGAATATAAAGGTAGCATATAGAAAGCAGCTATTGACCCACATTCTACTGGAAGATGATAAAAACATTGCAGCAGTCTTAAAAAAATTCAATTTGCGAGATGCTGTTTATTTTTTAGATTCAGCTTGGAAAGGTATCGGAGAGAAAAATATTAAAAAGAGTTGGACAATATTATGGCCAGAACTGGCATCCCAATGGAATAATGAAGACCTTATACCACTTTCACAGTTACGCCAACAAATTGACTCGGATTCTTCGCTTGCTGATTTAAATAGAATTCATGCCATGATAAGAATAATTGATCCGAATGGTGACACATCCACATATGAAATCAATAAATGGGCAACTGGTCAAAATGAAGTCTCCTACGACTTTTCTGATAATGACATTATTCAGTCCGCTTTACAAATCCAACAAAATGTTACTGAAGCTCAAGAAGATGAAAATGTAAACAAAGAAGTTTCGAAAATTTCAAACAATGAAGCAAGGAAGATATTTGCCAAGGGCATTCAGTGGGCCGAACAAAATAATGCATCTCAAATGGATATCCTTCTCCTAAAGAGGTTACGCGAAAAAGCTGAAAAGATGTTTTTAGATAAAGCGTTCCAACCAAAAATTAACACGTGCTTTCCTACTCTTTAAAAAAAATTAAAATGCGTTCATATTTCTTACATACGTACATGTATATATTTAAATTATGTGTATATGTACTTCTATTTGTAATAAAAAGGTTTTGAAAAGTTTTCGGTTGTCCATTGTATTAATTTTTTCTCTATAGTCCGGACATTTCGCTATTCCGGACACGGTAGAAACTTTATGTGTCCGGACTAGCGAGGCTGTACTGTATTTTTAATTTTTTTTTTAAACTTAATAAATGTTGAAATTTTGCTTTAGGAAATTATTTTGTGTTATAATAAATAAATACGAAAGTTGTTTCAATCACTTTAAAAAAAACTTCAAAAAGTTAAAGTGATGTGAATCCCTCTAAAATTTGAAAACGCCTTGTTTTAATTAGTTCACATTATCGAGCGACTACTGTAGTATTTCTATACATAATTATATCCCATGTAAAAAGTATCCTATATTATCTCACCATAAGCAAGTTGGGATTAAGGGTAAATTTCATATAGTTTGGCTGAAATCATACTTGCTTGGAAGATGCTCTTTTGTAAATTTCGAATATTAGGGTGGATTAAAAGTGAATCACGTCAGTTTTCTAACCGCATTGTTATCAAACACCTGCTTACCTTATTCGTGAGGCGCATAATAGAGTAGCTATGCTTGCCGCCAGCTGATGTATCCATATTAGAGTTTCCCTAGAGGTTCTTGAATTTTTTCTCTCAGAGGTTTAGGCAGAACCCCCCAGATCTACTCAGACAAGGGAGTAGACATTCATATTTACATATGGTTTGTTTTTGTTATTAAACATAATTGACTTATTTATCAATGCTTGAAACTTTTTGTTCCGGGTTAATTTTAATGTCATTTATGTAACCCACTATTGCACCAACGACGAACGGAGTTCACCTTTAAATCATACATAACTTTAGTAATAAATTAATGAAAGCGACTCAGACATGCCAATTAGAACAGTTTTGGTTTATAAAAGTACTGTTTATGCGGCCCCCCAGGACCAGGGTCCTCCGCCGCCGGTGGGCATACTTCAAGCACCCAGAGTTTTTTTTTTCAAGTCGCTCGAAGTGCGTTAACGTACGCCCACTATTAATGTCGAAAAACTGTTATAACTGTTATTAATTGGCTTTTCTCTAGTCTCGTGCTAAATACTGGCTATATATTTTATATTTTATGATTCTACAAAACATATTGGAAGCTAGATATATATTACCTTCTTTCAAATGAATAAACCTACAACTCAACCCCTTTGCTGGTTGCTAAAAACCTAGAACAGATGGGGCCTGGTATGCACCTATGAATTTAGATTTATTTTAAATTCACTTATCTTAAATTTCCATTGTTTTAAACTTTTTTCCATATTGAAATAAGAAAAAAATTCCTTTAAAAAAAAAATATACGCCAAATGTAACATCGCACTCTTGGGAACCCCTCAAACACTCTTGTAGCAAATATTATTCTTCATTTTGTTACATATATTTCGTATTTTTAGTCACGATAACAGTAAGATGAAAATATTATATCAGGAAAATTCCACCATTATTCTTACTTATTTTAACCCCTAGTGAATAACAAAAACAAAAAAAAAATGAAGGTGATACGTTAGATAACCCTACGATGAAAAAAAAATATGTATATATATATGTGTATAAAATATGAAAAACGTTTTTAAAGTCCTTTCTGTGGAATATGTCACGTTCTAAGGATAAAAAACAAGCGAAAAGATATAAAAATAAGAAAGGGGGAAAATGCGCCTGCACCACGCCATCAGACACATCATAAAGAAACGGCACACCAGTTGGGGTAATCATAATCATTATTGATAGCATAAAAAAGTCATCCAAGCCTGTGTGTTTTGAAAAGCTGTTATGAAATTTTAAATGATCCTTTGAAGATGGAGGAATTCGCATCGAGTTGATGGATGTTTTTACTCTTTATCTTGATGTATCTTTGAATAGAAGGGATTTGGTTCTTTTTTTTAAAAAAAAACATTTTCTATATTAGGTTGTTTGAGTTGCACTTGTCATTTTAAGGTGCGTATCGAAGATTAATTGGTTAATTACCCAAGAACCTAAAGTAGGTACGTTATGTAGGTAGGTATATGGAGACGTAAACAGAGCAAACGAAAACACTCATTCCTGGAATAACGTAAGGGTATAACGTAAGGGTATAACGTATAATGTAAGCCCTGTTATTAAATTTTATCCGAAGACTTTGCTATTCTGTATTTTTATAAAAATCAATTTCTGTTCGTTTGTTTCGCTTAAACTCGAGAATGGCTGGACCGATTTTGCTAATTTTGGTCTTGAAATATTTGTGGAATTAAGGGAAGGCTTAAACCTTGGAAAACATAATTAATAAAAATACTAAAAACGACAATTTCATTTTCCAATACAAAATGTTCTTAGTTGTGAAACATTTTTGATGTCTTTTGTCTTTTTTCTTAAAAAAAAAAAAATTGTCACTTGGTTGTCAAATATTTATAGGTGCGTTCAGAAATTTGTCTGTTTCATAGTCTGTTTTTTGTCTGTTTTGTTGGAATACAAAACATTTCTGTTTCAGAAATCCAAAAAAAAGTGTAAAAGTGTCAGTTCATCATCATCATCATCGGCTCGACAACCGGGGTCCGGTCCTGGCCTCCTTCAACAAGTCTCTCCACCCATCCCGGTCTCGAGCCGCCGCCATCCAGTTGCGCACCCCAAAGCTCCGGGCGTCCTGGTCTACGCCATCTCTCCAGCGCAAGCATGGTCTACTACGCTGTCGTCTACCATAGAATGTACCACAAAGAACTTTCCGAGCAGGTTCCTCTTCGCTCATGCGAGCTAGGTGCCCTGCCCACCGGAGTCTACCGAGCTTAATTTTTGTCACGATATCTGCTTCAAGGTAGATTGCGTACAATTCATGATTGTACCGTCTCCGGAATCGTCCTTCCTCACATATGGGGCCAACAATTCTCCTTAAGACTTTTCTCTCGAACGCGGCTAAAACTTCGGAGTGCCTTTTGCTAAGCACCCAAGTCTCGGATCCATATGTGAGTACTGGCAGGACCATGGTCCTGTACAGCAGCAGTTTTGAAGTTATGGTGAGATTTCTGGATTTGAAGAGCTTTGACAGACTATAGTAGGCTCTATTGGATTTGAGAAGCCGCCCGCGTATTTCTTCTTCTATATTGTTATCGGCTGCTACTATTGACCCAAGATATTTAAAGGATTGCACCACTTCAAATTCGTGCTCCGCTACCTTGATTGTTTGACCAACTGTTCCTCTCGCATTCGACGCCACCATGTACTTCGTTTTACCTTCACTAATGTGCAGCCCCAGATTTTGTGCCGCCTGCTCGATCTGGATGAAGGAATCATGTACAGCTTGCTCGGTTCTTCCGATGATGTCGATGTCGTCTGCGTAAGCCAGTATCTGGCTGGACCTGTTGACGATGGTCCCTCTTGTTGCCGTGCCAGAGTCACGGATTGCTTTCTCCAACGCCAGGTTGAAGAGGAGGCAGGCATGGGGTTATCCGGTCTTGTAGGATAGAGGAGAGTATCTCATAGGCGGTACTCAACAACGTGATACCTGTATAATTGCTGCACGTTGTGACATCTCCCTTATTATGTATGTGGCAAATTATACCTTTTCGCCAGTCTTCTGGAATTTCTTCATGCTCCCACACGTGCACTATAATCTCATGAATTGATTGACGTAAAGCTGGCCCACCGTGTTGAAATAGTTCGGCTGGTATACCATCGGCTCCCGAGGCTTTGTTTTTCTTTAGCCGGCCTATAGCCTTCTCAACCTATTCTATGCTTGGTGGCGGCAACATAGGGTACTCTTCTTGAAGTAGTGGAGTCTCCACTTCTGCAGTGAGCTGACCATTTAGCAATTCATTGAAGTACACTTCCCATCGCTCCAGTATGCTTTGAGGATCGGTGATCAGATTTCCCTCTCCGTCCTTGCAGTATGTGCAGCGTGGTGTGTACTGCGTCATGTTTCGGACGGATTGGTAGAACTTCCGCGCCTGGTGCGGACCTCGCTCTCGGCTTTTCTCTATTTCACAGATTATGTTCTTCTCCCAGGCTGATTTTTTCTGTCTGTGAAGCCGTTTTTCAATTCTTCTGAGCTCTTTATATTCGTCTTCGCGTGCCCGCGTTCTATGAGATTGTTGCATTGCTCGGTACGCAACATTCTTACGTTCAGTCGCTAGCTTGCATTCATCATCAAACCAGTCGTTCCGATTTCTACGACTGCTGCCTAAGATGGAGTTGGCAGTACTAATGACAGTATTCTTAAGGCGTGTCCACTTCTCATCTACGGCCAGCATACTGGCTCCAGGACTTACTCTACCCAGTTCTAGGGCGAGTCCTAACGCATTACCAAAGGTGTTACTGGTGTTTTCATTGCGCAGAGCAGCCGTGTTGATTCGAACCTGATCGGCGGATGCAATACGTCTTCGCAAGGCAATCCGCCCTCGGAAAACCATACCAACAAGATAGTGATCCGAGTCGCTTATAATGTTAAAGCCGATGATGGCAGACTTCATTTTTTCGCCGACTAGGAAGCCTACCCCGAGCACATGGTGTTTTGTATGACAGCTGTAATATAAGTCATAATCTTTCTTTTGTAGAACTCCATTCCCTGTCCATCTAATTTCTTGTAGTGCTGTTATGTCAGCTTTATATTTTGACAGGGCATCGGCTAGCTGCTGAGCAGCTTGAGCTCTATAGAGCGATCGTTCGTTCCCTGAGAAAATTCGGTAAATCGTTTTTCCGTTAGTTAGCTAATACAATGAAAAAAATGAAAAAAATAAAGTATGAATTTTCAGAGGAAATTCTGTTAATACGACTTTTTATTGGGGCGTATTCATAGTGGTTTGCTAAACTTATGTTTTACTTACTTACAGTTTAAAAAAGATCAATTAATACGAGTTCTCCCAATTCCATTTTTGTATTTAAAAATAGAAGTTTAATAACTTATTCGACTTCAAAAATTGTCCATTGACCAGAATTGAAATAAATTGAAATTGAAGGTTTAGGTTTAACTAACAGCCATATTATTGACTTGTTTCAAAACTAGTTTCACAGCAAAACTAGTTTTACAGAAGTTTGGAGTCCCAAATTTAGCACGGTGGTGTTATGTATTTAGAGTTTTATCCGGAGCTTCTTCTAATTATTTTTCGAGTTCTACATAGGTGTCAAAATTTTTTTGAATAATACCGATTTGAGCACTTCCAAACATCTATAAAACTAGTTTTTTCATGAAACTAGTTCTGAAACAAGTCAATAATGTGGCTATAAGCAATAGTTTAAAATAACTATAGCCGTTTTTATAATGATTTTTATTAGATGATCCATATATATCATCACAATACATGCATCAAATCAAGAACATGAGATCCTGCCCTCTATCGGTATCACGTTTCATGAACCAAAAGTTTAGTTTTTGCTTTGCATATGGTTAGGAACTGTGTTTCGTTTATGTTTTTTTTTTTTAAAATGGCTAAATGTTTGAAATCGATTTGGGTCTTTTCCCTGATTGCAAATCAATGAACTTCATTTTGAGTTTTTGATTTCATTACGATATCCAAACCTAGTTCTTTTTTAAATTAAATTTGAAAATATTGTTTAAACTAAAATTTGAATGAAAGAATAATAAAAACTATTCTCCGATATACTTGGAAATCTTAGTATAGTATTTCATTTTGCTTGGTGGGGGCTCTAGCCCCCTGATGCCCCCCCCCCCCCCCCCCCCTGGGTACGCCACTGCCACCGATTGAGAAATGTGCTTCATCGCTGAAGAAAATGTTGTTCGAAAAATCGGTGTTTATTATATTGTCTATTGCCTGTTGTTCGAACTCTATCTACGGCAGCAGGCTTCAATTGTTTCGTAACTTGAATTTTATAAGGATGGAGATGCAAATCCAAATACAAAATACGCCATAGTGAGGTGTACGACGCGTTCAATTGCTACAAACGCCGGCCGGGAAATCGATAAATTCGGATCATTAGTAACACTTGCATTTGTAGCAGCAATATTTTCGACTGAACGTGCATTACGATGATGCACAGGCCAAACGAAATCAGTAACGCTTCCACTCTCTTCAAATTTCTTCACAATTTTACCAATTGCTTGCGTAGTCAGTCGATTATGACGACCATAATCATCGCGGAAACCGCGAAAAGTGGCTTTGTTTGAATCACCACTTTTGTAGTAAGTTTTATTAATTTTAACTCGTTGTTCGGTTGCTAAGCGATCCACTATCGTAAATGGCAAACACTCAACTAATATTATGACACTTCAAATGACAGCTGAATTTGACAGGTGTCAAATGCCAGCACTACCAACTTGAAACCACGAAATGAATGACCCTGCATTATGGTAGTTGTCATTAATAACAATTTTTCGAAATATTTACTTGCTCTACCGAGCAATAATTCAGTTAAAACTAAATTGCGTTTAAATATTTCGAAAACACAACTTTTAAGTGCAAAACAAACAAAATTCTCTCTGTTTTGACATTTTTTTTCCTTAAAAGGGGCATAGATACATTATTGAACTATTAACATTTGCATCTAGATTACAATTTCTAACCACAAAAGCGAATTGGAATGGGTGCGATCCAGACGTGCTGATTTTTTTTAAGTAAAATGTAGCCTTATTAAAATGAACTACATTTTTTTGTATCTAAAGTGTTATTCCATCAATTTAATTGTTCGCCATTTTGTTTCTAATTTTATCCTTCATGCGACCATATATCGTTTAGTTTCAACTAAATCACTCAGCATGCATGTAGTATTTTTTTTTTTTTTTTTAATTAAGAATGCAAAACCATAACGGACAGGATACAGGAAATGGTTTTTATTTTCCTCTTGAACACGACAAACTGTGACGTGAGGGTTATTTTAAGTTATTAAATTTTATATCTCCAGAATGTTGTCCGTGTTTCTTTGATTGTTGGCTGGAATTGTCGTTTAATTAAAATGAAGCTTTTTTTTGTGTTTCGCTAAAGCAAAAAAGAGCAACTTCAAATGCAATTGGGATTATACTTCAAAATATAAAGGAATATGCGATTTATATAAAGTGCATCATGAATGCTTTTTCATCACGTGCTTTATGGATAATATAAAGATATTCATATTAAAACGGAAACGAAAGATTAATTAAAAAAACATATATGTGTCTACTGGTCAGGTCAGCATTGCATTTGGACATTTATATTTTGCACCCGAATTGATTTTTATTAGAAATTGTGTCAATCACCACGATGGCTTATTTCTTTTCCCTAATACTTTGTGCTTAGCTACAAAAAAAAATTGTGTAATTTTTAAAATGTATAATGAGAACCATTCGAAAGGGTACACTGAGCTTGTAATTCCTAGATGGCAAAATAATTTTAAAAATGAGTACCAATCAGCACTGAACTTTGGACTTGATTCTGTGAAATTAAAGCGTAGTACGCTGCTGATGCGATAGAATTGGTATAAACATACCAGGTTTACATTTAAAAATACCTACATTTCAATCGCTTTCAAATATTAAAAGGTCGGTATTACTATGTAATGGGTGATTTTTTAAGAGGTTTAGAACTTTTTTTAAAAAAAAAACACAAAAAATTCGAAAAAATGAATTAAATATTTATTTGAATCGATAGTTTGAACCTTGCAATTTAATGTTTAAAGATAATTTCATGCAAATGTTGACCGCGGCTGCGTCTCAGGTAGCCCATCCGCTGAGTCCAATTTTGGCATACTCTTTCACACATATCGGCCGGTATCTCACGAATGAATGCATGGATGTTGGCTTCCAGTGCGTCAATCGAAGCGGGCTTGTCCCTATAGACATTAGCCTTGACATACCCCCACAAAAAATAATCTAATGGTGTCAAATCGCACGATCTAGGCGGCCAATTGACCGGCCCGAAACGTGAAATTAACTGTTCACCAAACTCGCCTCGCAATTGCGCCATTGTTTCGCGTGCTGTGTGGCATGTGGTACCGTCTTGTTGAAACCACATATCATGCAAGTCAAGAACTTCCATTTCGGGCAAAAAAAAGTTTGTTATCATCGCTCGGTAGCGTTCACCATTGACAGTAACGCTGCGATTCGCATCATCTTTGAAGAAATAGGCCCAATAATGCCGCCGGCCCATAAACCGAACCAAACAGTGGCTTTTTCGGGATGCATTGGTAGCTGTTGCAATGCTTCTGGCTGATCTTCACTCCAAATGCGGCAATTTTGCTTATTTACGTACCCATTCAACCAAAAATGAGCCTCATCGCTGAACACAAGCAGCGCGCGATGAACATTTCGAACCGAGCACGAATTTTGATAGTAAAATTCAATAATTTGCAAGCGTTGTTCATTTGTAAGACGATCCATGGTTAAATTGCAAACCAAACTGAAGCTGTTTGACAGTGACACAAGGTCCTAAACACACGTCAGCTGTCAAAACCAGTGTTGCCAAAACCAAACCAGCTAAAAAATCACCCGTTATTTCAGTACCGCGTTAATTATATTGAAGGTCAACAAATGGATCAACCTTACACAATAACAGTATTAAATGAGTTGTGAGAATTCAAAACACCGGAAGAAGATCTTATACCGCAAGAATTTTATTAACATTGTTTTGATGAATTAGCCAGTAACTTACGTCAAGATTTAAATGAATTGATTATATCCCACCATGCTTTCGAATCATCATTTATTGTGTTTTTTTTTTTTATTCAAAAGGAAATCAAAATATGGTTGAATACTATTCACAAGATCTTTGGAAGTAATGGGTGTTTTTTTAGAGGTATAGAAACTTAAGTTGGCAATACTATTTTCACTGGCGGCCATTTTGTCAGCTGTCAAGTGATTTATTTTTAGTTTGGTTTGACATTTCAAGATGGATAGACTGACGCCTGAAAAACACTTCCAAATTGTGCCCAAATGGGCCCAAAACAAGATTGCTGTTGATCCCAATTTTCATAAGCGAATTTTGTTTATTGATGAAGCTCACTTTGGATTGAACGGAAACGTTAATTAACAAAACTCTCGTGTTTTGAGTGATGATAATCCTCAATTGTATGTTGAGAAAACCGTTACATCCACAAAAACTGACTGTTTACTGTGCTTTATGGTTTGGTGGAATAATTGGTCCGTACTTCTTTAAAAACAATGCTGCACAGAACGTTACAGTTAATGGTGACCGCTATAGAGCCATGATTACAGACTTTTTTGTTCATCAATTGAACAAATATGATATGCAGGAGCTGTGGTTTCAACAAGACGGCGCAATGTGTCACAATTTATTTATTGAAGGAAACGTTTGGTAACCACATAGTTTCACATTACGGACCAGTGAATTGGCCTCCAAGATCGTGTGATTTAACGCAGCTTGACTGTTTTCTGTGGGAATATGTGAAGTCGCTAGTCTACGCGCCGCCGTGGCGCGCCAATAGGCCCGAACCCTGAAACGGTTGACTACTTGGAGGACACATACGGCCACAAATGTTGGAAAAGTCCGAGCCAGCCGTGGCCGTCATATGCCAGAAATCACATTTAAATTATAACAATTATAATCAAAGTTATATACCACCCTTTACTAAGAAATTAAAAAAAAAACAAATCACCTGGACGGACACCAATAAATTACAAACTTTTATAAGGCCCCATTTACACTACTGACAAATTGGCATTTTTCTTTCACTATTCTGCCAAAAGAATGAATTTTTCCATTATTCTGTCATTTTTTTGACAGTTAAATGCCAGAATACTCCCAATTTGCCAGTCGTGTAAATGGGGCATAACGATATGAGGAAAATCAAAGGTGAACTGTCAAAAGTTCAGGCGAGCTCCGCGAAATAAAATTGTTACTTGAAGCGACGACTAGTGCTGCCACAACGCGCTAGGCTCATTAAGTGGTGGGTTCACCTGATCAATTTTGATCGGAATGATTTATTAATTCTTGGATTGAATTATTTTGAATTGATATCACACCGAAGACGTAGTTTCTGAAAATAATAAGAATAAAAAGGGCGCCAGCAATTGTTTTTTTGTTATAAAGGAAATTGCAAACCTTTTGAAGCGGAAACGATGGCGAAAGAAAAAAAGTCCACCAGTATAAAGCAATTAGAAGTTAAATAAGAACAAGGAAATTTTAAGTTAGATAAGATAAAGTTTATTTGGAAAATCTTACGACTTAGAATGGGAACGAAGATTTTAAAATTTAGAAAGATGGGCCGTTATCGCTCGATCCCGAACTAACAAAGAAATTTAAAAAAGGTCACGAGTTCCGTTTTCTTTACCGGAATTTTACCGAAGAAAAAGCCAAACAAACGGAGTTTGAGTAAAATAACTCGAAAATTACCCGACTAAATCAATAACGTAATATCATACAAAAACAAAATACTTAGCTCTTCAATATCACGATACTACCAATTTCCTCCTCCAATAAATACATCAATTTCCTTAACTCTCCTCACCAGCTTTTCACTGTTTCCTAAACAATCTTTCTCTTTGTCACAATTTTCCATTTTTCAACTTTTCTTGTTTTTCTACCTTAATTGCAACTCTTGAATTTGTTTCTTATCTTTCGCTCACTTTTCCTTTCTTTCTATTCACTTCTGAAAAAAATACCTCTGGTCTGTTCAAAAATCAAATTAGAAGTCGCCTTCTAGATTTTCCTTGGACCCGAACGACCTCTTCTTTTTTTTTTTGTTCTCCCTGTGCTTTCGGCCAATCAGTTGCCGCGGTTCATTCAGCTACTCTCCGCATCTTCGCTGGAGAGAGAGCTAACACAGTTGAAAACCGACGGTCCTGCTTGCTCGCACCTTCTCCCTGGCCAATGCACCGTCATCATAGAATTCGCCGACCGCTGGTTCCACTTCCAGGAGCTGCGGATTCGATGAACGCATTCTGCCATAAATCCCTTTATTTCGAACTAGAAAAGAAAAATTTTCGAAAACCAAAAGGAAATTCCATATTTTATCGCGCTCATTCTTGCCCTCCGAACAAAACACTATAACCCATTAGTAGTGCGAAACTGGTGGAAAGCTGTTACATTAACAAATTTCATAGAGGGAAGGGATTGAAAGAAATTCCCTACTTAACGAAATTATGCTTAGTCGTTGGGCTTCTGTGCAGATTTGGGGCGATTGAGGATTGGCGTTTAACGTTCCATCTTTTATAAACATAAGTTAGATATGTTGGGCACTCAGCCATTCTCAAACGAGTAACTTCTAGCAGACAGGGACCAACTGTCACCCGTTCTTCTTTTGTACCTTACGATTCGCGTACACTAAAACCGAATTATCAGCCGTTATCGGGTCGAAGCTATTCGGACGACTGTCTCGGACGTTCGTCTGCATACACTACGTCCGATCTCGGATGGTGTCGGTCTTTTTTTTTCAGTATCCATTTTTTTTTATTTGCATGAACTTCATTAAGAATCAACCGGCAACTGACGCTTATTAACGGACGCAGCGTTCGGACTTTACTGCGAATCTGGTAACAATCTACTTCTATTTTCGATTTCGATTCTTTTTGCTGGAAAGTAGAAATGTCAAGAACGAAACCAACCTTTAGAGATGCCTGTGTGGGTAAAAGGGTTTTTGATTTCTCATTTCAGATTGATTTGACAGATTAAGCACAATTTGTTCGAAAACAGGAATCTCTAAAGTATGTTTTTGATTTTCATTTTTCCACTTTTTGCCACTCTTTTGCAAAAAGTGTTGAATGTAGTAGCCTTTAATATAAATTAAAATTCTACTTCGAAAATTTTGGTTTCACTGCGATTTTTATTTCGATCTACTTCGAAATGCGATTTCTAAAGTCCGAACCCTGAACGGACGTCATCGGACGATATCGCTTTCAGTGGTGTACGCGCTCTCTCTCCTTTCTATACGTTTGGTTCGATCGGCCTAGTTCGGCCGCCAACGGCCGAGGATACTTCGGCCGATGATGGACTAGGTGTACGCGTGCCGTTACTCTCATCCAGTATGTTGAGGAAAGGCAGGAACAAGGATTTGGAAAATGAAAAGGACAGTTTTTTTTGTCACGGTGAATTTTACCGTGACAAACTTGATGGAGAACCAGTGGAGGTAGTTGACAACTAACGGGTGATTTTTTGGCTGGTTTGGTTTTGGCAACACTGGTTTTGACAGCTGACGTGTGTTTAGTACGTTGTGTCACTGTCAAACAGCTTCAGTTTGGTTTGCAATTTAACCATGGATCGTCTTACAAATGAACAACGCTTGCAAATTATTGAATTTTACTATCAAAATTCGTGCTCGGTTCGAAATGTTCATCGCGCGCTGCTTGTGTTCAGCGATGAGGCTCATTTTTGGTTGAATGGGTACGTAAATAAGCAAAATTGCCGCATTTGGAGTGAAGATTAGCCAGAAGCATTGCAACAGCTACCAATGCATCCCGAAAAAGCCACTGTTTGGTGCGGTTTATGGGCCGGCGGCATTATTGGGCCTATTTCTTCAAAGATGATGCGAATCGCAGCGTTACTGTCAATGGTGAACGCTACCGAGCGATGATAACAAACTTTTTTTTGCCCGAAATGGAAGTTCTTGACTTGCATGATATGTGGTTTCAACAAGACGGTGCCACATGCCACACAGCACGCGAAACAATGGCGCAATTGCGAGGCGAGTTTGGTGAACAGTTAATTTCACGTTTCGGGCCGGTCAATTGGCCGCCTAGATCGTGCGATTTGACACCATTAGATTATTTTTTGTGGGGGTATGTCAAGGCTAATGTTTATAGGGACAAGCCCGCTTCGATTGACGCACTGGAAGCCAACATCCATGCATTCATTCGTGAGATACCGGCCGATATGTGTGAAAGAGTATGCCAAAATTGGACTCAGCGGATGGGCTACCTGAGACGCAGCCGCGGTCAACATTTGCATGAAATTATCTTAAAACATTAAATTGCAAGGTTCAAACTATCGATTCAAATAAATATTTCATTCATTTTTTCGAATTTTGTGTGTTTTTTTTTAAAAAAAAGTTCTAAACCTCTTAAAAAATCACCCATTATAAATCATATTTCGCTTTGATATTGACTCCACAAAACAACTTAAAACTTCATTTTGCAGAAAAAGTGAAAAGTGTGAAAATAGCCGCAAACACAACTTGGTGGGCAGCAACGGTTTTTAAATATTTGTGTGGGAGTTGTTATTCTTGGTTATTAGAATAATTTTTTTCTAAAATCTTCTAAAAAAAATCGTTTTTCGGAACAATTTTTTTTACAAAACGGCATCTTTTATTCAATTCCTTAAAAAAAAAATAAATCTGTGGAGCCGATTTTGAGAAAAAAAAAATTTTCTTTTTGGTCAACAATTTTTGTATGATAGGTACCGTTGTTTTTGGTCCTGAACAAAAAAATGTCAGGGGAATATCAAAAAAACGCTAGGTACCAAGTTTAAAGAAAATCGACACATCCGATTAGACTGTAGTCGAGCGAAACATCGTAATGCCAAGTTTGATCAAAATCTCGAGTTCAATTTTTTCACAAATCCATAACTTGCACACATACATAGTACCTACTACATATGTACATATAGGTAAGTAAGTATATCGCAAATAAAAATGTAAAATTTATTTATGAGGTTAACAAAATTGTAATCTAATCTAATAGATTTGTATAAAATTGGACCTTCTTAGTTGAAATACAGACAAACGTCAAACTACTCTCATATACTGTACCTATGATTCGTAAAAAAAAACCACCTCGAGATTGTTATCAAACCTGAGATTACGATGATAGAGAAAGTGGGCCCCGGATTTCCTTTTGTCTGTTTGTGCCTCGACCTACATCCTAAACCAAGGAAACTATTAAACCGATTTTGATCAAATATTTCATATACATAGGTATCTTACATAGGTAGGAAGGTTTTTGACTTCCTTTTGTTCTATATAACCAACTTTATGTCTCAATTTCTTTTTCAATAGGTATACTAACCATAAGTACGTGTAAAACAAAATTAAATAACCCACGTATACAATAAGGAATTACTTTTGAAATTTGTTTTTTTCAAACAAAAACTTTTTAGCTCAAGTAGCAAATATATCAGCCAGTCCCAAATGACATGATGATGGCATTTATTGGAAATGAAAAACGAACAAAAATTGATAAGATAACATAGACATGAAAAGTTTTAACAAGAAAACTTTTGAGACTTGTGATGGACTTCAAGTAGCAATGTAATCGTTTTTACTTTTCCAACTCTGTTATTTTCCTAGTTGAGTCACATAACACACAATTCTTTGAGTATATAGAACATACACATACATATTATCTTCTATAAACTTGGGCAATTACATTCTTAATTATTAAGACGAATTGGAATCGGTACTGATTGTTTGATTGTGTCTGCAATTCGAATTTATATTTTATTTCATGAATAAATAAACAGCGTGAACAGGTGAAATTAGATACCTGATTCTATGGTTTAAAGCTTAGAATTATTTAGGTGTGTATGTATAGTAGGGTGCTTCTTAAAATGCAATGTTCAAAATTTTAACGGGGCACCATTTTATTTTATTCTTTATGCCTAAAATATAAACTCAGTAAAATTTGGTCATATTCCAACAAGTTTTAGGGGTCGCTACCACACTTCAAAAGCATGAGCGAATTTTTACTTTGGTTAGAAAATTTTAAATTTAGTTCAAGATTGCCATGATATATGGGTTTTCCAATAAGAGGTGTTATTTTGAATAGCCCGCTATTTCGGTGGCTGTCACTTTTAAAGCTGTCATTTTTTGACATTTGCCAAGTAGAAACTACGCCATTAATAAAAATGGAACGATACACGCTTCAACAACGCATTGAAATTATTAAAATTCACTATAAAAATGGTGAAAATTTGGCAGAGACGGTTCGTAAAACTAAAACATTTTTGGGTCGTCGTGAAGCACCTTGTCGGACCGCAATACAGAAATTGGTGGACAAATTCGAGCTGTTGGGACAAGTTAGTGATGTGAAGAATAAAACCCGTGCACGTCGCTCAAGAACAACTGAGAATATTGCTGTTGTAGCCCAAAGTGTTGAAGAAAACCCAGGTTTGTCCATTCCTCGTCGTTCTTTGGAATTAGGCATTCCACAAACGTCATTACACCGTATTTTGCATAAAGACTTTGGTCTTAAGGCTTATAAAGTTCAGTTAACACAAGAACTCCAGCCAGCTGATCATCAACAACGTCGTGTCTTTGCTGATTGGGTCCTTGAAATGCATGAAAATGATCCGGAATTTCATCGAAAAATCATCTTGACTGATGAGGCCCATTTCCACCTCGGAGGCTTCGTCAACAAGCAAAACTGTCGCATCTGGGGCTCGGAAAACCCAAGAGTTATTGTTGAAAAGCCTCTCCATCCTCAACGCGTGACTGTTTGGTGCGGTTTATGGTCCGGCGGGGTCATTGGATCTTACTTTTTCGAAAATGAGGCTGGAGCAACAGTTACGGTCAATGGATTGCGCTATCGAGAGATGATTAATGATTTTTTATGGCCGGAATTGGATGGTATTGATCTGGACAACGTTTACTTTCAACAAGACGGCGCTACGTGCCACACAAGCAATGAAACCATCGATCTTTTACGGGAAAAGTTTCCGGACCGTGTTATCTCTCGAAGAGGTGATCACAATTGGCCACCGAGATCTTGTGATTTAACACCTTGCGACTTCTTCCTTTGGGGCCACGTGAAAGATAAGGTCAACGCCAACAGCCCAGCGTCGATTCAAGACCTCAAAGATGGAATTCGTGAGGCTATCGAGGACATAGGGCAGCCACTTTGCGATTTGGTTATGGAAAATTTCATGAAAAGGATATGGTCCTGTAAGCGTGGTCGTGGCGGCCATTTGGCTGATGTTGTGTTCCATTATTAACGGCATACCTTCCTCTTTATAATGAAATAAACATCCGATGATTTATCTCAAAAAATGTCATTTTTCTTTGAATATCAAAATAACACCTCTTATTGGAAAACCCTTTATATTCAAATCTTAAAAGAACAGATCAAGAAAAAATAAAAAAAAACGTATCATCCGAAATTCAATGTTTTAACATTTATACTGTGTATTTATTTTGTGTAAAGTTAGTGTTGTAGTATATTTTTGTTGATTTTATTTACCAAATGGTAAAAGATAAATTTTTAAATGAAGTAATAACTTCAGCAATAATATTACAATTTACTTTACAATTCCTCTAAGAAAAGTCCTACCCAGCATGTAAGTCTCCAAAATTTCTTTATTTCAAGTAGGTTTCTTAAAAGTTAAAACTTTTAGCTAAGCCATGGCATTAACAAGTAATTCAAATGTCACAGTCACTACAAGACAAATGACAGATGTTTGGCTTATCGGACAGAAATTTCCAACATTAGGATTGACCAAATTACCATCAAGAAAAGAGGCACTGCGCTATTTTTTCCATTGTAAGGACAACCTCAAGCTTAATATCAGAGATTCGTCACATTCTACTGCAAACGCTATTTTAGGTGTTTGGGAAAAGTGTAGAATACCGACAAAGTTAAAAAAAACATGTTGTAGACAAAATAGAAAGCCTTATTAGAGAATGGCAGAAACCTTAAAAAAATAAGGAAAACACGGCAAAACGATCTGGATATTTGAAACAAAAAGAAGAACTTTGGCAAAAGAGTCTAGAGCACCTTTTTGATGTAGCCCATGCTGACGCTCTAGAAATTATTTGTATTCAAGAGGACAGAGAGTTTTTGCTTGCACAACGAAAAGAAGGTCGACCAGGTAAGATTGGCAACATAGATAAGGTACTTTCAAAAAAGGAAGAAGATGCTGAAAAGAAAAAATCCAGATTGAGGGCTATGCGAGAACGAGAAGATGAAATCATTAGTTCACATACTAAACATAAACAAGCTTCAATTCTGTCTGAGGAATGCTTTACTGAAGATGAAGAAGAAATTTTGTCTGAAAACGATACATCTTTTTGTCCAAGCCCATTAAAGCAACAATTACCACCAAAGAAGAGGGGAAGGAAGAATCTTTTGAACGATGATTTGGCAGTTTGCCTGGATGTTGCCAAAATAAGTGATCGAAAAGCGACTGTAGTGTTAACAAGAACTCTTAAGACACTTGGATGTGACCCTTCAAAATACAACGTTAATTCGTGATCAATTCGTCGGCAACGTATATTTAGTCGGAAGAAGCTTGCTGAAAATCTGAAAAATGATTTTAAATCAGATGTTCCTCTTACGATTCACTGAGATGGAAAGATGATAAAAGACATTATGGGCCATGAAACTGTTGATCGTCTTCCAATTTTGGTTTCTGGTAAAAATATTGAACAGCTTCTTGCAGTCCTAACGCTTGTTTCAGGAACTGGGTTATCACATGCAACAGCTATTTATGAAGCAATAAATTCATGGGAGCTTTCAGAACAAATTAAATGCATGAGCTTTAATACAACAGCTGTTAAAATACTGGTTCAAGAAATGGAGCTTGCATTCTTCTTGAGCAAAAGATGAATAAGGAAATGCTTTGGCTGCCCTGTCGCCATCACATGATGGAAATAATGCTGGAAGCTGTAGTCGTTCAGTCGCTTGGGTGCTCATGTGGATCAGAAATTTTACTTTTTAAAAGATTCAAAAATGCCTGGTCTCGTATTCAGCAAACATCTTTTCAAAATCCTAGCTGCGATGATTTAAAGAAAATCAAACAAATTGTAAATGCTGCAGAAATTATCTCTTTTTCTCAGAATCAAATTAACCAATTTCAAGTTCGAGATGATTATTATGAGCTTTTAAATCTGACTACCATCTTCCTAGGAGGTGTTCCTGAGAAAGAATTATCTTTCCGAGCCCCTGCTGGACTTCATCGTGCTCGATGGATGGCAAAATCAATTTATTCCCTAAAGCTATGTATATTTATTCAGAGGACAGTTTAAGCTAACAAAAAGAGAAGCGAAAGGAATTCTAGACATTTGCTTCTTCACAGTTGTCGTTTATGTGAAGTACTGGTTCGAAGCACCTTCTGCATCTTATGCCCCCCGAAATGATCTGCAACTTCTGAAAGATTTAAAAAAGTATGAAATTTTGAATCCTATACGTTATCGAAAACAGCAATGAAGAAGTTTCTTCGTCACTTGTGGTGCCTTTCTGAGGAACTTGTCGCCTTTGCTTTTTTTGATGAAAATGTTAGCACCGAAACCAAACGCAGAATGGTAAAAGCACTCGGAAATGAAGGAATGGAGTTTCCACTCAAAAAAATTACCGTCGATCCAGAAGTTATTGCTTCAAAGAATTAAGAAGATTTTGTATCAAGAAATACTTTTAAATTCTTCTGGAATACTGGAGTTCCACACGATTTTCTAAATATTGACGTCGAAAAATGGGAAGGAAATGATTCCTTTATATCAGTATTTATTGTTAACTGTGAAAAATTACATGAAAAAATACACTGATTCGAAAAAATTTACACTTATAACATGAGGCATTGTAATTTTTGTTTGAAAGTTTTATTTTTAAAAACTTACTTAAAAAAATCATTATTATTAGTTATTAGATTGTAATAATTGTCTCTTATTTAAATCATATAAAAAAAATAAAATTTTTGAAATTAAACATTTTGTACTACAAACATTTTTACTGCATGGTAGCGACCCCTAAAATTAAGTATTAAAATTCCAAAAAAATACCATATATTTTACCCATGAGGTAGAAGATAATGACAGGGTGCCCATACAAAAATCGGAAAAAAAAATTATTCGGTCAAATAAGAAGCACCCTAATGTATAGGTACCTTGATTGAAGAAACTACCTACGCGAATACACGTCGCGTCTTATAATTGCTTATTGCTTGTTTAAATGGCTGACAGTTTATCTAAGATTTTAGATCTGCGATATATGATTGTTTCTTTTTCTCCGACTTCTATTTCAATTTCAAATAATTTGTTTACACACGGGCTTTGTCCTTTTTATAGAATTCGTAGACTTTGACTTAGTGTTAGAAAAATAAATGTTTCGGAGTGTGGGTATTATTTAACTTTATTCATTATTTATGTATAATGGGGTTCTAATATGCAATAGATGAGTATTTGATGCTCATTCATAGGAGCCAAAAGTCAAGTGAGAAAATGTTGACGAATGGGGTTTTTGCATTGATATTTTCGGATTGGTTTCGTGGCGGAAGGAACACCATTTTGAGACCTCCACCAAAATTACCACTACTATTATGGAAAAGTCCGACAAAGTGGATTTCGTCATAGCTATAGCGAAAGAAAAATTTACTTTACTTTTTTTTTAAAATCCAACAAAAGTTAATTTTTAAAATAAGCACACATTTTTTTATCTATAACTCCGCCATTTAAGAGTAGGTATACCTACTAAGGATAAAAAAGTAGTATTTTTGAATAATTTTTTTTTTAAATAATTAGGTATATCTTTTGAAGAATTGCTGTTAGGAAACAAATTCTATTGTTTTCCTTCAGAAGGTCAAACATTTTTTTGAAAACACTCATAGTGAATTACCAAAATATTTCTAAACCATTAATTATTTGCAGAATGAAAAGTGTGTTAACCGTTTAAAAGTTATAAATATATCCGAAAAATCAATTATTTATTTGCCGGGCAGTTTATAGTTTAATAATTGTTTTCTTTGAAAACAAATTTAATTCATAAATTGTAACGAAGTTAAACCTTTTCATAACAGCGCCTATCCTCCAACTCAACATCTTCAACATCATCAACTCGATCACAATTACATCACATACCTCAAGGCGCCCACGAGAATTGATGACGAGGTTTGCCGACAACAACAGCGCACGTCAGCACAACACAACCAATGCGCACGACAACTAATGGGTAGTGTTTTTCTACCTCACATGATTCACACTTCCTTGTTACCGCCGAATCTATAAGGAAGGGTGAAATGGTCACTGCAAATTAGGAAAATTTTATCCTCCGTGGTTCTGCTAATTCAATCCTTTGAACTTAGTGAGTACCAAGAAGCAAGCTGCTGGGTGTTAGAGCTGTGTAAATCGTTCATTTCAAATGATCGAATCGTTCAAGAATCGATTACCAAAATGATTCGATCATTTTAATCAATCGATCATTTTCATTCCACTCAATTCATTATTTCACACTGTTCCGATTCGATTCTTGATGTGTCAACATCTAAATGTCGGTGGTAGAGTGAAATAATAACGTGGACTTTCCTCTGTGCGACGTTACGATGTACAAAGTTACGTAGCGTGTATTCTCGGAAATGAATTGACATTTGGACACCTGTCAAATTAAAAGTATTCTAAAGGACCTAGAGAACTGACGTGACTTCAGGTAATTTCCACTTCCTAAATTGACGTACTCCGTTTTTCGATCCGCAGTAATAAAAATTTTAGTATATTTTGACACTTGTCAAACTAAGTGTTCTAGTGGTCCCAGAACGTCGGCCGTGAGACTAGGGCTATACCCACCTCCTAAATCGATTGGCGTACTCCGTTTTTCCATCCGCCGTACCAAAATTGTTGGCATATTTTGACACCTATCAAACTAGAACAATGTTTTTATTTCGGTTTCGATGAAATTCAATCTCTGAATTTGTTGAATTCTGTACCGATTTTGATCGAATCCAATCTAACCCATATTTCTTTTATCCGATAAAATATATTAATAATTCAATAGAGATTGATATCGAAAATCGAGATTCATTGAAATGATTGAGATTGGGATGGAAAATCGAGATTCATCGAAATGATTGAGATTGGGATCGATTGAAACGAAAATTTATGAATTCAATCATCAATACATTTCAATGATCGGATCAAAAAAATCGAATTGTTCCTGATTGACACAGCCCTAATTTTCTTCTGATCACATACTGTTAAATATCACTAGTGAGATCGCAGCAGCCAACGCCAACGCCAAAGCCTGGCTCCTAATTTCACCGTATCCAACACAAAATGAATAAAAAATGACGAATCAAACCTTAATTTTTCATAGAAACTCTAATATTTTCCTTCATTACGCAAGTTACTTACACTTACACTTTGGTTACAATATAAGTGCCAACCTTTTTGAATTTCATTGTGTCTATGTTGTATACACCATTAAAGGTTTATTCAGCGGGGCTGTTCGGAACAGTTTAGAACAGTTTCGAACAGAAAAATACAACTATTTGCTGTTCAATGAGGAATTTTCTCTTCTAAACTGTTCTGGTTTGCTGTTCAATGATTCTGTCTAGAACACTTTGGAACAGTTTCGAGCAGGATTTTCTGCACTAGATTTTTAGGTAGAACAACTTAGAACAGATTTCCTGTTCTAACTTGTTCTGACGTGCTGTTCTATTCTGTTCTGTTCTAATCTAACTATTTTGTTACTGAACAAACCTTATATTATTTCATAAGATCCCAAAAAAACATACCTTGTTGCTTTTACTATCATTCATAATCTAAGGCAACGATGGGTGAACACAAAATACCCATAGCCATACCTCTTGGTTCAACAAGGACCCATGTTCGATAAAAAATAGTCGAGAAACGATGAATATTTAAACGAAATTCAATTTGCCTGTCGCCTTATCGGGTTTCTATAACTTTGACATTCGATATAAACATAGGTATCGACACGGGAACACGCGGAATAGAAAACCTGGGAAAATGTGATCCTGTATCTTTGAGAACCGTTAACTTTTGCATTTTAAAGGTCAAAATTTCTTATTTAACCAAAAGTAGGCGATAATAGATTAATAACTTCAATTATTGCAAACAAGAAGGGTACAAGGGCTTGACCCCCCCCCCCCCCTAAGTTTGAGGAGTGCATTTTTAAATCACACTTTTACGCTTCAGTAGGTATGATATTTTAATCAAAATTTCTGCTGTAGTTATTAATAATGTTCAAAATTTTCTGATTTTCGTATAAAGAGTATCTATAGGTTTCCCTGACAATTTTTAAGTACAACCACAAACGACATAACCCCTTTTGCTTGAACTGCAGACCGTATATATAAAGCGGCCCATGCACATTATGCAAGTGTGCACACAGTATAAATCGAGAAACCGGCACAAAAACTCTAAATATTTTGCTTTTTCTATACCTTGTGCTTCTAGACCCACAGCGGTCAAAGAGTGCAACAAGGATCTGTTTCCTAACATCCACAAGCTTCTAAAAATTCTGGCGACATAACCGATTTTAACATGCACACCGCGGAAAGAACATTTCCGACAATGAAACGTCTGAAAACTTATTTAAAAAATTCAACCGGTGAAGAAAGACTAATAGGATTGGCGTTAATGTCAGTTCATCGACAAATTGAGATTGACACTGAGTAAGTTATCGATGTATTTGCATCTAAGGCCAGAAGACTGAATGTACAACCCTATCACCGTATCCCTTCGGAGAATTCTCCGATCGGAGAAAATTTCCAATCGGGGGCTTTATTTGCTTTATGCGTTAACCGAATCGTAAACGAAATATAGACGCGTGCCGACGCATGTATTTGACTTTTGTCAAAATAAAGTATTTTGGAATAAGTCGTGACTCGTGAACTTCCGCACAATGTCTGCCTTTGAGGTCATAAATTCAACCAGCCGGTTGTATTGCCCCTGGTTTGTTTTTATTGTACGCTTACTTTACGAATCTTTTTGTTGCTAATCGTCCATTTCAGTCTTTAATTTTGTTGCGGGAAATTTTCCACTTCTAAATTTTTGTCGGGGAAATTGGAAAGCATATATCTTCATACATCGCATGAATTCGTGATGCGTTGCTGCCATTTTGACATTTCATCGGCATGCAACGCACGAATTTGATATTTTCAACGCACATTAAATTTCTTTTCGAAGATCTGTCCGATTGGCCTATCGGAACGGCTACAATGATACAAAATTCGTACATTTCGTAGAAATCGGAGAAAGTTTTCTTCTGATCGGATACGATGATAAGGCTGATAGTTTTGTAAAAATATGCAATACTTTTGTAGTGATACTATTTAATATTGATGTTATGTTTCTTTCTAATAAATAAATAATAACTTTAATTATAACTGTACGATTATCGTTTATATAAATAATATAGTAAGTGCTGCAAATATGGCCTCAAGTAACATTTTTCCTCTCATATGGGAGCCTCTTGATCCTATAGGAAGAGTTTTATTCTTCTTATGCGATTATAGACGCCGCTTTGTAAATCTAGTAAAGCTCTCTGAACTCTTCCTATGGGAGTGCGTCTCTTCCTACAGAAGTTGTTAAAAAGAGAACGAGTGTGTGTAAACTTAAAAAAACATATATCTTTCGCATTTTTAATTTCTTCTTCTAATTTCGTGATTCTCTCATGTCAAAAAATAATGTGTTTTTTGGTGCAAGTATTTATCTCACAAGTTAATTGACGTACTATATTTGTAAAAATCATGGCATATGTAGGCTTAATTCTTGGTGCAATTAAAATTACATCTACTAACTTCCACATTTTGCTTCGAAAAATAACAACGCGCTTCCAAAATTATGCATATTTAAAATATTTTGTTATTAATTATAATCTTATTATAGGGTTACCATTAATATTTTTGTATGTGCAAAAATTACCAAAGTATGTTTTTATACAATTCACAAAATGCGATCATTCATACCATATTTTTTTCCAATTACTGTCATTATAGTGCTCTTATGACAAAAATTGGATCTAGAGGTGTACAAAATATGACGCTTTTTCATTATTAAGATTTTCTGAAATTTTCCAATATATTTGTCATTAAAAACTGACAAAAACAACTGATTTTTAAAGATGCCATTTTACTTGTGTCGTGCTAATATACTGCTGTCACAAATTTTAAATAATGACATAACACAAAAAACAATGTATCCGCTCATTCTTCTCTGGTATAGTAGCTGTATACTAAGTTATACAAATCCATTTTTTATACAACTTATACCATAAGCAAATAAGAGAAAACAAGATGAATATGACGTTTTGGTCAGAATGGAAAACCAAATATGATAATTCATTAAGAATATTTTTTTTTAAGCTTCGGTAACCCTCAAAATATAATGAAAACATTTTGTTCATATTGCAACATGGCTGTTGTTGATTGATACTTTAACTCTTGTTTTAATATCTCTATGAGATCTTTGGATGATGATGAAGTCCCATTACAACGCTTGAGCTCCCGTAAGAAGTCTCGCTCTCAGTAAATATAAATTTTCTCTGAGAAACAGTACTTCTTATGGGAACTAAAATGGGACTTAAATTTGATATTTAACTTTCAAACGAAACACATTTGTCTGTGGGGCGTTCCTTTTTATTGCAATTGCCAACTATTATTAAGAAATTTAAATGTGAAAGCAAAAAATCGATAGTTGTGTTAGATTAACATTTTGAAACAATGGAACAAAATTATAACCTAATAATTTTTCGAATAAAGTAACAATCAAAGTTAACTGGATTATAGCTTGGTGTTATTTAAATCATTCCAAAGCTGATGACAGTCGATGCAACAACAGTATATATATATATACCATAAACATTATGTGATACTCATGGTGATTTCCATTAGTACAATTAATAAGGTTGTTTCGATCAATTCTATCAAAATAATGCTTTTGAGATCGATTTTTTGGCAGATTGTTTTCTCTTTTTAATAACACTAATATACGAAATATTAACTTCCTTAAGTTTTAAGTGTGTGCTTTTTGTTTAGTATATTTCGGTACTAAAAATTGTTGTTATAATATTTATGAATATGAGCAAATTCACTACTTCCAGTTCTACAGCCCCGAAATTAGTTAAACAAAGAGAACAAAAAATCGACCAAAGAAACTTGCTCGCAAAGAAAACAATCAAACTTTTCTTTGAAATCTAAAATTACATCTTCCACCCCCAATCAAATAACCAATCCGATAGAAACATGAACAGAAGCAAGTTTGGTGAACAAAAAGAACGCACTGTTTGTTAGTTGGGGGCCCATGTTGGTAATATGGCCCACCGTAATATTTCGCTACTGGAAGAGCGTAGGTTATACCCGCTGTGCATTTACTTCGAAGATAATCTAAGTGGTTTTGATATATTAAAAAGTAGAGAATCAGGAGCAGGAAATGTGCGCGGAATTCGAAGTTTGAATTTTTATACATTGGCCACATAATTTTTTGGTAAATTTTTGTAAGTGTTTTTATACTAAATTTTGCGCGAATATTTTAATATTTTTTTGAGACTTTGTTGTGCATAGATTTATATTTCATTATGTGAAACCAAAATTTTAAATATATTTTTTAAAGTTGGTTAAAATTAAAAGTAAAACGAAAAAGCTATATGGAGGTAATATGGCCCACCTCATGCACCATACACACCACCCTGGTCCATATTTAACACAAGGCGGTCCATATTAGCAGCACTTTTTTGAAAAATGTTAAAATTAGGTTTTTTAGTTTTTTATTTATATATTTTTAGTAAAGTGGTTTTTTGTTATGAAGGCTGATTATAAAATAATTTCTTTAAGTATTAAAAAAAAGAAACAAGTCAATTACCGAAAAACTGACTGACACTTACTCTTACTTACTTGTCGTAAATTTTTCTGCTTATGTACCTATTAAACGGAACTGCATGATATATACAATTATACATATGTACAAAATATGTATCTATATGCATTAACCTACATGCCCAAATGTTCAAAAGAAAAATGTGTATGATATGGTTGAATTTCGGCTAATGGGCTTTTCTAGTTTTGATTACTAATTACATTTTTTTTTTCTGAAAAAATATATCACCCCCCCCCCCTGCAAAAAATTGTCTGGTTACGGCCTTGCGTTCAATACGCATTTTATTCCGGCCTTGGCTAGCTTCCTCAAATTAAGCATCAGTGAATTCCAGCGGGAAACACAAGTCCAGAGGGGAGGCATTTTGAACAATTTTTGTAAACCAAGTCAGAAAAAATTAAGTCATTAGTTTTAAGGAAAATGATGAAAAAAATCAAAAATATTTTAATGACAAAAGTTGGTCTCATAATCGGACAGTATTCGAGTGAAAAAATTAAAATAAACAAAAATCAACTTTGGACGCGTTGATCAAAAAACTGGTTCAAAGTAGACTTTTTTCCGAAAGTGACATTATGGTAAATTAAAACAGTTTGAATTTTCTATTCATTGCGTGGCATTGGTGGCATCCAATTTTCACTTTACAAAAAAAAAAAACTAAAAACATCTTTGCTAAAAGGAGTAAAATCAAACAAAAAACATAAATGTTAAACAATAGCCAAGTTCTACGAATAAAAAAAAAAAAAAACTTGTGTAACATGTCAGCCATTAAAAATTAATAACTTCTCAAAGTACGACAAGTTCTAAGTCTATAAAGGTAAAATTTTATAGGTTTTCTTTAAAATTTTCTTCTCAATAACTCACGCAATTAAAAGGTTTTGAAAACTTAAACAGTGAGCCTGCAACATTTTTAAGATGAATAATTTAGTTGGAAAATAGTTCACTTTGAAGAGAACAGAGCACCTGACAAAAATTTCAGTATTGCATAGCTATATTTACAAAATACGGGTAAAAAATAGCTGTGTACTCAGATTTCCCTTTAAGAAACAAAGCCAAAATAAGATTGGTTATTTGGTTTAGTAAAACCAAACATCCAATTCAACTATGTTTTCGAATTGATTTAGCCATACATTCCTTTTGCAAGTTTGACAAGCAATTTCTTTGCCTTGTTAAAGCCATCTACTTCAATACCAAAGCAGTTGAAGTCTTACAATGGTTATAATTATAAGCAGTCAAAGTAATTTCAGCCCTCAATTACTCACGCTGTGCTAGACCTTTGAATTGGTGTTTCCAAAACAATTTCCCATCTGAAGTAATCCCATCAAGAATATTAAGGCACCTCCCCACTCTCTTGCATCTCGGATACTTTTACGAGAATTTACAATATGGCTGGCAGTACCTATATATACTGATGGGTCCTGTTTAACCAAGTGTGTCAATTGCAAGTCATTAACATCTTCATCTGAGCCCTATATGCAATGCATTGTATAGCTTTTAGGTAATATTGTTGCCGCATAGTTTTGCCACAAATTTCATATCCTTCGCCACTACGACAGGAGGAAGCAAACACATAATATGTGCAAGTGCATTCACATTTCCAAAGAGTAGGTAGGTATACATGAGTTCACATATATCCGTGTGAGTTTGGGCATATCGAGCATCAGCAAGTATAGTATAGTATAGCAACGACGAGCACCAGAACATTGAAGTATCGACATTCGCACATCATCTCTGTCGGCAATAAATTGAATTTTTCATTCCAATGAGTTGGCAGCAACAGGACAAAAAGATGTTTTGTATCTATATAGTTCGGCCGTGGTTTCCAAGTAGATATCTGTATATTGTACCGTGAACAGGAGTTCCATATAGTAAAGGCACTTCCATCATCACTTCCACCTATATCAATAAATAAAATATAGGTATACACCATCATCATACAACATACATTGGCTTTCTCTTGCAACGGCAATTGAATCCTTTCTCGATGGCCCGAAATCGATGAAAGATTCAATTGGGAACCACTTGCCTCATGGATGCACAATTATGCACTGGCAGTGGATGTGGAATGGAATGGAGTGGCGATGGAGATGGAGATGGATATTAATGTCGCTCGATTTGTGCACATGGCACTGTTTGGAATGTATATAGTCTTGAAGCCCGGATCGGAAAACAGATGACGATAGGCCTTCGTCGCCTCTCTTTTCTCATTCAATTAAATCCTTAATAAATCTGAAATTGAATTTGCATGCACCGAAATTGATTCACAATATTTTTCCCACACATTCATGCCAATCTGTCTTCCTTTTTTTTTTTTTTCCTCCTTCCAAATTGACGAAAACAAAATGAGAATATTATTGGACTTTACTTAATCAAATATTTACAGTGGATGTTATGGTTTTTACAATGTTCCAGTTACATGGTCTGAATTTTGTTTCAAATGGGTCGGGGCTTCAGTTTGTATCTAAGTGTGAGCTAGAAAAGGGACGAGACTAGAGACATGCCAATTTATAACACTGATAACAGTTTTTCGCCATTAAAAGTGGGTGTGCGTTAACGCGCTTCGCGCGACTTGAAAAACAACTCTGGTTGTGTGTGGGGCCGCATAAACAGTACTTTTATATAACACAACTGTTATAATTGACATGTCTAGAGTCACTTCCCTAGAAAAGACTCATAAAAACATTTCACAGCAATTCTTATTAACTGGGTCATAACTCATAATGTTTCGGCCTTTACGGACCTGCAAGGCCGCATAAACAGTACTTTTATAAAAATTGTTATAATTAACATGTCAAGCGTCACCTACCTCCCTTCTAGATACCCAACTCTAAAAAATTGCGAAAATGTTAGAGAAAGAGAGAGGAAGAGAAAGTCAAGGCAACCACTTAACTCCATATGAAGGTTAGAATGTAGCGATGATAATTATAAAAGACAATGGATTCGAGAGTGACAATAAAGAGCTTGTAACGAGGTCTTACATGCTTTCCACTTTAATTCACTATCACCAACATCGCTTTACACAACAGGTACCTTTAGAATTGGCGATATCGAACCAACAGCAGCAACGCCAACGACAATAATCGAAACGACAACACGAGATATGCATAGGAGGTCAAAACACCAACAATATACAAAGGATATTTTCATTCACCACCTTACACTTAACACTCACTGGTTACGGAAAAGGTATGATGAGGAGCCACTCCGGCGAATGAAAATTACCCTTACGGTCAGTTAGTGGTCAAAAGAGTTAGAGTAAACTTGATTCAATAAATCAGTTTCACTTAAGCTGTAGACGAGTGAGGTCGATTAGGTCTAATTGCCACCAGGAGCTTAGGTACCTGCGATCTACTAATGCGTAAGCCTAGCTAATGTTGCTACTAGGGGCATATGCCTACGATATTGCCACTAGGGGTTTAGACCTGCGATCCTGCCACCAGGGGCCTATCCCTGTGATCTTGACACCAGATGCTTTTACTTGCGATATTACCATCAGGGGCGTATAATCTAGGGTGTCCCGTCGATGTACGAGAAAAATTTTTTTTCGAGCTACACTATCAAAAGGGGTATCAAAATTTGCGTAATAAAGAAAACGTCAAAAAAACTGAAAGAACATGTTATCTTGGGGGTAGTACCGGGCTTTGAAGATTTTTAAATTTCATGTTTTTACATACTTTAACCGTTTGAATAAAACTATAAAAAAAATTAAGTTTTAAACGTATTTTATTATTAATATTATTTAAACAAATCACATAAAAACAAAATAAGCAAGAAATAATTTTTAATTAATGACATAACCTTAGAATTTAAACTTATTTTTGTGTCCAAAATTTGGCATTTGTGCACGAGATTTCAACTTGTTTTTAATAAAGCCATCTCTAGAAGTAGGGTCAGTTACACTCTGTGATGCCTCTGTTACCAGTTTAACACATCTTTCCACAGATTGGGTGTGACAGGGAAAGTCAACAATTTCCAAGCTCTTATCTTTTGCCATGTTGTGAAGGTCTTCAAAAGAAATATGTCGAAGAACCGGGGGTGATGTTACCTGACATTCGTACCACAAAATAATTTCGGTATAATCTTTAGCAGAGAAGTTGATCTTTGGTGGTTTATATATCCTGCGTTTGTTGATATTTTCAGCTTCTCTAGCTTTTTTTATTCTTCGCAATGCCAGCTCCCGAATGTGGTCCCTTTCATCAAACAACATACTGATAAGCAGGTTTTTTGGATGTGCAAAATAAGCATTGTTTTCTATAACAGAATCCACAACACATCTCAAATTTTCGGGTAAATATCGAGAGTACATAATGAATTGGAAAATATGTTTGGCTCCATCCTTAAAAGACGCCTGTCGCTTGATTCGCAACCAAATTGGAGCGTATACTTTGACGACGTAGTTGACAAGCAATAGCAAATTCTCTGATGGACGAAGAGTACTAACATAAAGTCTCAGTATGCGATTAGCTGAAGTAAGCCATCTCGAGTGCGCCATTTTTCCAGGTTGACGGTTTGCCAGCTCAGGAGAACAGAAACCATTAGATACAGCTTGACATATCTGATAAAGATATTTTTGATCCGTACTAAGTTCATCAACCACATTTTTCGGCAAGTCAGGCATATTACCAGCCACTGCACAAAAGCTCACCGTGGTTTTACTTTCGCAATTAGCTAATTGTTTCCCAATAGGTCCAGAATATTCTCTAGGACCCGAAGTGCAACCATCTAATGTCAAGAATAAATGACGAAGAGGTAACTCATTGGCGTGAAGCATGCAAATACACCATTGCAGCGGTCTCTTCAAGAACTCCTCTAAATATTGAATGACGCCTCCCTTCCAACCAGTGTTAGTTGCAGTTCTGTCACATCCAATGCAAAGCACGTCATCTATATTCCAACCTTGCCTCTCTAAAAAGGTGGTGATGGAAGTAAAAATCCCTTTTGCGGTGCCACGACCTGGTGTTGTGTGTCCCAAGTAAATTGATCCAGGTTCTGCTGGTTGAGATGTATTCTTCAAAAATTTCTTTACGGTGATAACGCGCCCATATTTTCTCATTTATCAGGGTCTTGTCCTTTCTTCCATCAAAGTAAATGCTTTTTATAGCAATACCTCCAATATCTTCTAAAGCTTCTTTACGTGATTTTGATACAGCTCGGTGGATCTTATTTTTGTCTATAACAAGAGTTGAATCTTTGGAAGAAACCAAGCCGACATCAGCCAAAACAGCAGAAGCGGCAGCAGCAGCAGATCGCGTCGATAAACCGTATCGATCACATACCTTAGCAACTGTTGGCAACATCAATCTATTGCGATAAGCTCTTGAAGTCGATGGTGCCTCTGTCAAAGGGGGGTTTGTTGGGGATGCCTCTGTTACCGAATGTGTTTCTGGGGAAGATTCACGCACCAACTCTTCATTGCAGTTTCCTGAGACAATATCCGTTTCCTGCGTAGACCATTTTTTTGCTTCCCTCTTTGACTCTTCAATTTGCCTCTGCTGTCGTTTCTTCAAGATATTTGTTTCTTTCTTGTCAACCCCGCTTATAACCATTTTCCTTTCATTTCTTTGATCCAACAAAAAACTTCTCTCATGGATGGGAACTTTCTTTGGTTTTAAACACGAACAAGTTTCAAATGAAGTGCATTTACAAGCAGCAACGTCGAAAAGCTTCTCAGATGACTCTAAAAAACACTTCAGTTTGTTTTCGAAACTAGCATTTTGTTTGCTTTTGGGGTATCGCTTCACAATATTGTACCTTTCGAAACAGGATTTAAGTAATTGAATAACTCTTTCCTTTGTTACAATTGGAATCGAAGCCTTAGCCCAAATATTGTCGATTTCTTCAAAAACAATCGCATATATTTCTGAATGGGAAGGATCCTTTCCGTTGAATTTAAGTTTTAGTTCGTTCCTTACAAGTTGGTAGCTGCCGATAGTCAAGTTTTTTGTATGATCCCAATATAGCACAAGTAGTCCCACTACGTCTTGAACTCATTTTTTTTAAAAAAAAATCACAAAAATTGCTTTTAAAACTGTTACAACGCACTTTACACAACCCGTTTAAGATCTCGAATGAATACTAAGGACTTCAAAGTGTGGCTTTTTTATAAGATCAGGTCTACAAATTATGGAGTTCAACAACTCATTTAGTCATAAACAAATGGTGAATGAAAAACCTCTACGTTTCTTCAATAAACCACATATGTGGTTTTTCCCATATTTGTCCACAAAACGCCCACTTTTCAAATCCTTGCGCTTTAAATCCGACTTTATTACCGGATTGAATTGTGTAGATATTTGTCAGCTAGAAAACAGCCTTCAGTTTTAAATCCGACTTTATTACCGGATTGAGTTGTGTATTTTACAGGTAGGAAACAGGTAAGAACCCATATCCTTAAAGGACATCAATAAATTAAGTCATTTGTGCAGGGAGGCCTCAAATTTATAAACAAATTTTTCTTCAAAATCGGATAGGTATAGAAACTTTAATTCAAATTGTGTCAGATTTATAGAGCAGTGGTTTTAAGTTCCAGGAAAATAATGATAATAGCAATATGCCCCAAAAATTAAAAAAATTCAATTTTGGTCACCTATCGGGGGTATTTTTAGCTTAAAACCCTATAAATTTGAAACCGCTGGAAACGTATTGTTGCATGCAAATCAAAACGTCAAATATGTTCTAAACCTAATAAGATCAAAAAGTTAATATTTTATAATAAATAGTAGGTCAGGAACCGAAATTAAGGAAGGGAAAAAAAGCATAAAAATATCAATTTGTCAAAATTTTGAGGGTCGGTACAACCCCCTAGACAAATTTTAATATTTTTTTTTTATATATTTTTGTAATCTAAGTCCAATTAAGCAAGTTTTGAGAAGTCTTTTGTTCGGAAAATCCAAAAAAAAATTTGTCGGGACTCCCTCCGTATACCTATGCTGATCTATTATGTTAAATAAGCCCATCTCATAAGCCTGTCTATAATTGGATTTTGTATAAGTGCTATATGAATTTGTATGCTATATTTCGTTTCTAATAAAGAATTTGTTAGTTTAGGCGAGCAAAACCTCGGCTGGAAAGCAAAAAGCACATCACAAGCTTTTTAACAAAACCACCCATAAATAAACCAATAAAGCTTCCAACTGTAACACGAAAATAGTAGAACTCACAAGAGACCAGTTTCCTCAAAGCCGCAAACTAAAGATGGTCAGTCAATCAATCAGCACTTGCTTGACACCTCCTGTCGGGTTTCGAGAATCCAATGGCCAGATATTTCTTTACGAAAAAAAAATAAAGATACTATTTATTTAGGAAGTTATTCTAGACATGCTAAATTACTGACTATAACAATTTTGGTTTATAACAGTAATGTTTATGCGGGCCCACAGGGTCAGGGCTCTCCACTACCACCGGCCGCCAGTGGGCATACTTGGCGCACGCTAATGACAATAAACTGTTATAAACTGGAATTTCTCTTGTCTCGACCATTTATTTAACTAAGAAGGACTCGACTGGTTGGAACCATAACTTGCACAACTCAATGGGAAAGGGAACCCACATGAGTTGAATATGAGTATGAGCAAATTTGACTCATACGGAGGGTTTCAGGACGAAGAGGCGCTAAAGGTAGTCCTATACGACGAACATGCTCCCCGAACTAGGGCTGTGTCAATCAGGAACGATTCGATTTTTTTGATGCGATCATCGAAAAGTACTGATGATTGAAATCACAAATTTTCGTTTCAATCGATCCCAATCTCAATCATTTCGATGAATCTCGATTTTCGATATCAATATATCTTGAATTTTTAATATATTTTATCGGAGAAAAGAAATATGGGTCAGAATGGGGTCGATGAAATCAGTACAGTATTCGTTAACTTCGGAGATTGAATTTCATCGAAACCGAAATAAAAAAATTGTCTTAGTTTGACAGGTGTCAAAATATGCCAACATTTTTGGTACGGCGGATCGAAAAACGGAGTACGCCAATCGATTTAGAAGGTCTCACTGCCGACGTTCTGGGACCACTAGAACACTAAGTTTGACAGGTGTCAAAATATACCAAAATTTTTGTCAGGGCGGATCGAAAAATGGAGTACTCCAATCGATTTAGGAGGTGGGTATAACCCTAGTCTCACGGTCGACGTTCTGGGGCCACTAGAACAATTAGTTTGACAGGTGTCAAAATATGCCAACATTTTTATTACGGCGGATCGAAAAACGGACTACGTCAATTTAGGAGGTGGAAATTACCTGATGTCACGCCAGTTCTCTAGGTCCTTTAGAACACTTTTAATTTGACAGTTGTCCAAATGTCAATTCATTTCCGAGAATACGCGCTACGTAATTTTGTACATCGTAACGTCGCACAGAGGAAAGTCCACGTTTTTATTTCACTCTACCCCCGACATATAGATGTTTACAAATCAAAAATGGAATCGGAACAGTATGAAATAATGAATTGAGTGGAATGAAAATCATCGAATGATCGATTGATTAAAATGATCGAATCATTTTGGTAATCGATTCTTGAACGATTCGATCATTTTAAATGAACGATTTACACAGCTCTACCCCGAACTTGTTCGTGCTCGCTATATTTTCGTCGTGTAGGGGCTGGTTCGCTGTTGGCCAAAAATTTCGATTTTGACGTGTTCGTTGGCTTCGATTTCCCCCGTGTGGGGCCGTTTTCGCGAGCAAAAACAAATGAGTGCTTATCACAATGGCCACATGCAGCTGCGATTTTATCAATATTTATTCTTTGAAGAATCAGAACGAAATGAATGTTCGCCGTGTAGGGGCTAACGCATAACGCAAACGAACAAGTTCGGCTAGAATGTTTGTCGTTTAGGGCTACCTTAAGAGGGGTCATCTCACTTACTTTGTGAATGTCACAGACTATAACCCAGACAAGAAAAGCTGACCTCGGCGAACGATTTTCGATGAATTGGGTGATGCCTGATGGATCACGCCACTAAGGAAGATAAAAAGAACAGAAATTCCTTACAAAAATGTTTGCATGATTTATTTGATGGCATATGACATGTGGTGTGTTGCATTGTTGCATTGTTGCATGTGGAACGTGGCATGTTGCTTTTTTCGTGGTTTATATATTTTATATTCAAATTGAGAAATAACAAACATTTTTTATTTATTTGATACTTTAGTATCAGTAGCAGAAATTTTTGAAAAATGGTGTCTGAAAGTGCCCCTCGTCTGGGAGAATTCAAAAACCCTGGAATCGAAAATAGACGTTCCAGCTTTTACGACCGCGGATGAAGGCATGGGCGTATTGTACTATATGACCTTTACTTTTTATATTAGGTAATCCGCTTAGTAAGAGTATCCATATCCAGTGATGTTGATTGCTGCCTGTTGGGCCAGATGAAGGTTAGAATTTTCATTTCCTTCAGCCTCGTTGGTTGATAAACCATCACTTTCAACTTCATCTGTAAGTTTTATCAATGGTTTAGATTCGAAATCTACGTCAGTTTAAAACTGGGACATAATACGGAGGCAACGATTGCATAACATTTATTTGCGATGATAAATCAATAATAATCTTGAGATTTTTCCATACTAGAGAACCTTCTCATTTCAAACATTATTTCTATATTAAAATGATCCTCAAGATGCAATTTAGTTGCATTTTTCTAAGCTTTGTTGCCAAAGTTGGAAGCAAAATTCCAATTTTCTTGTTGGAGAAATTCGAGAGCTATTTTGGTTGCAATATCATCGAAAACTTTTACAAATATTCATGTACAAATGTCGAAAAATGTTTGAACTCCCAATTTTTCGCGCAGGTCGATTATCTATCTTGCTTTTTTATGTTTGATAACATCATACACGGAATTGTATATGGAATTCCACCTTGCAACAACTGAACATTTCATTTCAGTTAGGATGTTTGGCCTTATGTCATATAGGTTTGTGAATTTTTGGATTACATTTAAAATATAAATTTTGTTACTTTTATGTGTGTAAAAGTATTTGGTGGGAGCAAGGCTAAACTATGCTTTAAGTATTTTTGTCATTGAAATGTTTTAATAACGGGTGATTTTTAAGCTGGTTTGGTTTTGGCAACACTGGTTTTGACAGCTGACGTGTGTTTAGTACCTTGTGTCACTGTCAAACAGCTTCAGTTTGGTTTGCAATTTAACCATGGATCGTCTTACAAATGAACAACGCTTGCAAATTATTGAATTTTACTATCAAAATTCGTGCTCGGTTCGAAATGTTCATCGCGCGCTGCTTGTGTTCAGCGATGAGGCTCATTTTTGGTTGAATGGGTACGTAAATAAGCAAAATTGCCGCATTTGGAGTGAAGATCAGCCAGAAGCATTGCAACAGCTACCAATGCATCCCGAAAAAGCCACTGTTTGGTGCGGTTTATGGGCCGGCGGCATTATTGGGCCATATTTCTTCAAAGATGATGCGAATCGCTACCGAGCGATGATAACAAACTTTTTTTTGCCCGAAATGGAAGTTCTTGACTTGCATGATATGTGGTTTCAACAAGACGGTGCCACATGCCACACAGCACGCGAAACAATGGCGCAATTGCGAGGCGAGTTTGGTGAACAGTTAATTTCACGTTTCGGGCCGGTCAATTGGCCGCCTAGATCGTGCGATTTGACACCATTAGATTATTTTTTGTGGGGGTATGTCAAGGCTAATGTCTATAGGGACAAGCCCGCTTCGATTGACGCACTGGAAGCCAACATCCATGCATTCATTCGTGAGATACCGGCCGATATGTGTGAAAGAGTATGCCAAAATTGGACTCAGCGGATGGGCTACCTGAGACGCAGCCGCGGTCAACATTTGCATGAAATTATCTTTAAACATTAAATTGCAAGGTTCAAACTATCGATTCAAATAAATATTTCATTCATTTTTTCGAATTTTTTGTGTTTTTTTTTAAAAAAAGTTCTAAACCTCTTAAAAAATCACCCATTATTATGCAAACACTTTGAATCAATACAAAAATTAAAACAAAATAAAGAATAACAATACGGATATTTATTCATGCAGGCAGTGATTCCCCATTTTAACTTCATAATCGCACATTTTATAATAACTTTGATACGGATGTCATGAATGCAATGGTTTCGAGACCAACAAAATATTTGATTGTTTATATTTTTGAATTGCAAATTGCAAAATAAACCACTTAAATTATCTTTTTTAATATATTATGCACTTGTTTAAAAATAAAACTCTATATTTTTGTATTATTGTGGTACTGCAATTAATTATCAATTAAATACATATGTGGTCATATTTATCATGATATGGATACATAATAATAATTTTAATTATTGATAAAGTGATAACTGATTAAATAAAACATATATGTATGGATTAATAAGTAAGAGTGGGCAATGTTTTTGAGAGTTTTTTTTGGTTTTTTCTTTACGACCCTTCTAGTCTAAGAGCCGACAGCAAATTTTTGGTTTGGAAGTAGGTATATATAACCAAAATTCACAAGGGTATACCTATGTTAAGGAATATGGGTGTTAATTTCAAACTCAATCGTCTGGCGGGATTCTTTTGTCACCGGGGCTTGAGAAAGCGGGTTGAAAACGGCTGTCTTTCAGATTTACGTCTCGGGGTATAACATCTTTCTCATATAGTCAGATTTTTGTTTCAGAGTTATAACCATATAAATAATATGTTGGGTCAAGGCAAGATAAAAATCGAAGAGGAGGGGTGGTCTATTTCCCCCTGTTTAGTCGGGAGGGGCGAAAAATAAATAAATAAAAAAGAATTAAATAACTGGTTTTTGGTGTTTGCATTTTACTTGCATTTTAAGAAACTGATATTCAAAATACGAAAATTTTCAATAGAATAGGTTTGAACATTTTTTTTTTTTTAATTTTTAGTTTGAAAATTAATTTTTCAAAAAATACGCATTCATTAAAACAATTTTATTTAAAAACAGAATTAAAAAATGGATTTCTGTCTTTAAAAAAGGTATAACATAACATACTTACATGAGCTGTTGATTTGTTCTCTATTTCATTTCGATTTTTAGAAAATTGCTTCTCCCGACTAAAAGAGGGGAAAATAGACACCCGCTCTTAAACGATTTTTGTTTTGTTTTGATCCAACCTATACACGCTATAGCTTTTTTTATCGTATCTTATGCAAAACACATCAGCTATCAGAAAAGAGTTTGTATAAAGTTTGTAGGAAATTTTTTTCCTACAGGCAAATGTTTAGAAGATATTGCGATTTTAAAAACTGCAAAAAAGTAGTGAACCTCTATAAAAAAAACAATTAAATTTTTTGTTCTTAGAAATATCATTTTAAAATCAGAATTATGTATATTAAAAATGGTCAAAAGTCAAAACTATGAAATTTTCTATAAAAAAGTTATGGAATACTTTTACGAACAAAGTATATGGTTGACCTAGGTCAAAGGTTGAGCCATAAGTTTTTCGCATATATGTTTTTAATTTAAAGTAGGGGATGTTACCATTTAAAAGTATCAAAGGTTAGGTTATACAACACTTCATTTTTAGAAGCTATTAATCAAAAAATGTCGCTTCCTTAAAAGTGTGTGCCATATTATTTACTGGAGCCAATTAGTATAGTAGCCGGTATTGTGATGCTTTTTCTTCGTGGCTGTGGTAAGCTCACCGGTGTCCAGGGTTCTTCCCAAAGAAGCAACGAAACTTGGGCTTGGAGGGTCTTTAACTCCGAATGAAATAGTTTAATTTCCTTTGATTAATTTAATTTTTATTTGGTCGAAATTTATAACAGGGTATTTCGTATAACTTGGTTAACAATAGTCTGTCTCTTAAGATAAAATAACACTGTATTTCATATAATACAATATTTTGTTATCCTATATAACTAACACGGTATTTCATATAATGTGTCCCCGGCACGCAACCTGGGGAACGAAACGGTCGGAAACTGTCGGAGGAGAACCTTGTCCAGTGAACTTCTTAAAGAGGAGTCCAAAGGAACGGAGCCCTGTCCAATGAGCTGCTTGAAGAGGAGCTCAGAGGAACAAAACGAGGTCGGGGGATCTTACAAATAAATAATACTTAATAATACCAAGCCAAATAATAAAATAATAATTTCTGTTATATCTAATGCCCTACAATTTTATAAAAAAAAGTTAGATTGGCTTCTCAACTGAGTAAACTCTGCTAAGCAATGCCTATCTGTCACCGAACACCCTATAAAAAGGCTTTCGTTGCGGCCGATCTTTGATTCTCTATACACTAGATTGGTACTCACACTTGGACGAGAAAGAAGGACAATTTTGTTGTTTTCTTTACCTCGCCTTATAACATCTGCGGCTCTAACATAGTGTGAACTATGAAAATTAAATAGTAAATTTGTAGGATTATTTCTAAACTAAACTGGTAAGCTAGTGACTGCTAAACTATTGACGTACGCTATGCATGGCATCGTATAGCTAAACGATTAAGGTGCCTGTAGGAGTCGTATATAGTTGCACAGTAAATTGTGCTTTTATGATTATAGTATATGTATACTGTATAACTATAATAATATGATTAAATTTATATGTAGGAATTGTAACGCTTCGTTACAGTATTTTATTGGTTGGTATGACTGTCATTCTGGAGGCCTAGGTTCAATTCCCAGCCTCATCCATTACAAACAAAATCGGCAACTGCCTCTTGCGAACAGGTGAAAAATCCTCCAAGAGTATCCCCTGTCATAAATAAGTGCTTCTGACCTTAGCCGTTCAGATACTGCACACAATTGTAGGTCCCCTTAATTTCTGCAAAGAAACATAAAGAGCGAAACATAAAGAGTTATAAGCAATGGCGTAAGCAGGGCGGGCTTGAGCCCCCCCCCCCCCTTTCCAAATGACATACTATGCTTTGATTTTTAATAAAATCGGAGAATAGTTTTTTTTATTATTTTTTGTTCAAATTTCATAAAGCTATATACAAGCTGGTTTCAAATTGTAAGCGCTTGCATTTGACACCTGTCAAACACAGCTGTCATTTGAAGGGTCATAATGTTAGTTGAATGTTTGAACGTCATCATGCTAGTACGATAATGGGTCGCTTTACAATCGAACAACGCGTTAAAATTATTAAAACTTACTACAAAAGTGCAATCAGAAAAAAACGTCCCATTAAATTGTCAATGGTACGACCATTGTTTTTATAGGACGTGTTTCAATGGGATTTTACTATTGAAACAATGAGTGTGTGAAGTTAGCCCCCCTTTTTTTGAATTTGTTATTTTTGAAAATTGTTCCAGGTTGTTCCCGATTTGTTCCGCATTGTTCCAAATTTTTTTTCAAAAATGGGGGTTTTAGACCCAAAAAACGATTTTTGACCTAGCCCCCCTTTTTTCGAAAATTGACATTTTGAAAATTGTTCTAGAATGTTCTAGTTGTTCTGAACACTGTTCCAAGTTTTTGGACCTCTATATTCAAAAATTCAAAAGTTATGGCCAAAATTCGAAAAAAATCTAGCCCCCCTTTTTTCGAAAATCATACTTTTCAATTTTTTTTTAGGTTTAAAAAAATGTTCCTAACATTGTTCCAAAAAATTGAAGTCGTGAAATGTCCACTTTTAAAGATAAAGCTTTCTAAACTTTTTTATCAAAAACGCAAAAAACCGGTCTCCAGTTTTTTTTTTTTTTCAAACACATAATTCATATTTCTTGATGATAAATACATGTGTATGGAAAATTTTGTGTCTCTATATTTGTACAATCACAAGTTTTTGAACTTTGTAAGAACTCCATTTAGCCCCCTTTTATCATAAATCGACAATCTATATTTTGTTTCAAGTTCCAAACCGCTCAACCCAAATTGTTCCAAAGATTCATACAAAAATATTGAAAATTAAATAGATTTTAAGCCGTCAAAAACACTTAAAATGAAAATATCCTATTATTCTTGCTCTGGCCCCCCCTTTTACAAATTCAAAATTCTAAAACTTGGTCCAGGTTGTTCTAGGGCTCTTCTAAATTGTTCCAGAACTTCGTTTCTTAATATTGATTTTTACTATGAAAAATTTCAAAAAAATCGCCCCCACCCCCCCTGCTCCAAAATAAAAAATCTAAAAGTTGTTCCAAGTTCAAAATCCCTCAAACCCAATTGTTCCAAAGATTCATACAAAAATATTGAATATTGAAGATTTTAAGCCGAAAAAACACTTTAAATGAAAATATCCTATTTATCCTTGCCCTGGCCCCCCCTTTTACAAATTCAAAATTCTAAGAATTGTTCCAGATTGTTCTAGGGCTCTTCTAAATTGTTCCAGAACTTCGTTTCTTAATATTGATTTTTACTATGAAAAATTTCAGAAAAATTATGAGTCAGGGTTTTTCCAAAATTCCAATTAGGGTAGTTTTTGAAAATAATCGCCAATACAATTTTTTATTTTGAAGACAAATGTATATTGGAAAAAATCTGACTCATAATTTAAAGAGATTTTTCCTTTTTTGAGTAATTTCAACGACAATGGAACGCATTATAGTAAATTTTGAAGAACAATAGTTTACACATTATACCCGTATGCTGCTTAGTCATTCAACAACTTCTGAAGATCTACAACAAGCTGAAAATAATTTTTAATAAAGAAAAGTAGTAACAGAAAAAAATCAAAACAAATAGTAAATAAATAAGCTTGAAAAATTCGAGTAATATAAATAAATGCGTGATATTATGGTAATAATGGAAATTATTAAAATGTTTTAATGTTTAAAAATAATAAGAAAGTATTTTCTGGCCTTAAATCTTCAATTTTCAATATTTTTGGATGAATCTTTGGAACAATTAGGTTTGCGCGATCCTGAACTTGGAACCATTTTTGGATTTTTGATTTTGGGGAAGGGAGGGGGGGGGGGGGTATTTTTCTGAAATTTTTCATAGTAAAAATCAATATTAAGAAACGAAGTTCTGGAACAATTTAGAAGAGCCCTAGAACAACCTGGAACAAGTTTTAGAATTTTGAATTTGTTAAAGGGGGGGGGCAGAGCAAGGATAATAGGATATTTTCATTTAAAGTGTTTTTTCAGCTTAAAATCTTCAATATTCAATATTTTTGTATGAATCTGTGGAACAATTGGGTTTGAGGGATTTTGAACTTGGAACAACTTTTAGATTTTTGATTTTGGAGCAGGGGGGGTGGGGGCGATTTTTTTGAAATTTTTCATAGTAAAAATCAATATTAAGAAACGAAGTTCTGGAACAATTTAGAAGAGCCCTAGAACAACCTGGAACAAGTTTTAGAATTTTGAATTTGTAAAAGGGGGGGCCAGAGCAAGGATAAATAGGATATTTTCATTTAAAGTGTTTTTTCGGCTTAAAATCTTCAATATTCAATATTTTTGTATGAATCTTTGGAACAATTGGGTTTGAGGGATTTTGAACTTGGAACAACTTTTAGATTTTTTATTTTGGAGCAGGGGGGGTGGGGGCGATTTTTTTGAAATTTTTCATAGTAAAAATCAATATTAAGAAACGAAGTTCTGGAACAATTTAGAAGAGCCCTAGAACAACCTGGACCAAGTTTTAGAATTTTGAATTTGTAAAAGGGGGGGCCAGAGCAAGAATAATAGGATATTTTCATTTTAAGTGTTTTTGACGGCTTAAAATCTATTTAATTTTCAATATTTTTGTATGAATCTTTGGAACAATTTGGGTTGAGCGGTTTGGAACTTGAAACAAAATATAGATTGTCGATTTATGATAAAAGGGGGCTAAATGGAGTTCTTACAAAGTTCAAAAACTTGTGATTGTACAAATATAGAGACACAAAATTTTCCATACACATGTATTTATCATCAAGAAATATGAATTATGTGTTTGAAAAAAAAAAAAAAACTGGAGACCGGTTTTTTGCGTTTTTGATAAAAAAGTTTAGAAAGCTTTATCTTTAAAAGTGGACATTTCACGACTTCAATTTTTTGGAACAATGTTAGGAACACTTTTTTAAACCTAAAAAAAAATTGAAAAGTATGATTTTCGAAAAAAGGGGGGCTAGATTTTTTTCGAATTTTGGCCATAACTTTTGAATTTTTGAAAAACTTGGAACAGTGTTCAGAACAACTAGAACATTCTAGAACAATTTTCAAAATTTCAATTTTCGAAAAAAGGGGGGCTAGGTCAAAAATCGTTTTTTGGGTCTAAAACCCCCATTTTTGAATATTTTTGAAAAAAAATTTGGAACAATGCGGAACAAATCGGGAACAACCTGGAACAATTTTCAAAAATAACAAATTCAAAAAAAGGGGGGCTAACTTCACACACTCTGAAACAATAGTTTTTTTTAAAAAAATCGGTGCGTTCCGTCCCATTGAAACAATAGTATCGAAACTATAATTAATAATAGGGTAAATATTTTTGTTTCAAAAGGAAATACCAATGGTGGGGGAGAGGTTTTGAAAATGGCAATTTTTACAATTTTTTTGCAGAAGAATTATCACTTAAATTCATTTTTTTTTAATGACAAATGATGCACTGTCATTTTTCCGAAGTATAAAGTTTTTTATCTTGACGATCCGATTAATAGAACTCAAGATATAAGCTCTTTAAGCGAACTTCACAGGCTTATTTTTGGAGATTTTTGTTGTTTATTTTTTGCTATGCATAAAATCAACAAAAGTCTCCAAAAAAGAGCCGATAAGGTTCGCTTTATTGATCGAAATCGAAACTGCAATTTGATAATTTTAGTCCATGAAAATCCAGCGGGGATTAGCGACAGCATTACAGAAACAAAATGGAGTTTCTATTCAAACAATCAATAACAAATATGCAATTCACACTAGTAACACACTTGTTTTTTTTTATCCCTTTAGCATTTAAATAGTAAATTGCTACTGTCACCCGAGCTTGCAAAAAAATACGCCTATAATCTCCATAGTAGATCAGATAAGAACGACAATAAATATTTGTTTCTTCCTTCAATTTGTATATAATTTTATTTCATTCGATTAATCGATTCCATTCATATTTTATAATTTTTCGTTATTGGTTTTGATTTCGCAATTTATGCGCGCATCATTCACGTTAATGTTTAGTAGGTTCGGGCCCTAACCTTTGACCAAGTGTGGTCTACCCTTAATGGATTGATTGACAGACTGTAGTTGTTAGTATAAAGGGTCCGCCATCTAACGTTTTTTTTTTCAACTAGTGCTTATTTCGTGAATGGTAAAGCTAGGACCGCACTCGCGGGACTGCACTTCAGCGGAACTGAACTTCACGACTTATTTGTGGGAAAGTGTATGAGCTATATCGCACTAAGCGACAACTGCACTTTACGACGCGACACTATGCGACAAAGTTGGTAATCTGACCAACTGTGTCGCGACGTGAAGTTTCGTTCAGTTTCGTGCGAAAGTGCGCACGGTGTCACTGAAGTGCAGTTCCGCCTAGTGCGGTTCTATCTTAACACTTAGCTCATGTCTGATTTGACAGATAATTAGTTTTATTCTTCCGCTGAACGAATATGGCTGTGTATACGCTTCGCTAAGTGGGCCTGCGATCGACTTAGAGAAGATGCCGATTTTGCCAAAAAAATCATCTTTTCAGATGAAGCTCATTTTGATCTTGGCGGGTAGTAAACAAGCAACATTGTCGCATTTGAGGCACAGAAAACCCGCACGCATACATTGAAAAGCCGATACACCCAAAACGAGTCACTGTTTGGTGCGGATTTTGGTCCAGAGGCATAATCTTACCATTTTTCGAAAATGAGCAAATAGTGGCCACTACAGTCAATGGCGATCGTTAAAGGGCCATGTTGAACGAATTTTTGTTCACAAAAATTGAAGAAGAGGATATTGGCAACATTTGGTTTCAACAGGACAGCGCCGCTACGTGCCGAAGCTACACTCGATGTTTTGAGCCATTTAAAAAAAAAAGAAGTTATTTGGCGGATCTTTATATACTTAAGAATCTCGTCAGAAGTTTCGGTTACGTAGTAGTGGCTAGGCCAAACAAACATTAAAATAATAAATTGTTAAAACATTAAACGTAAAAAACAAATAACGAAACATTTTCAACATAAACAGCAAATGAGGTAGGTACTTTATCAAGAATTAATTAATGGTTTTGTGGTATAGTTTTCTAATATCTCACTACAAATTTTGTTTCAGTGTCGTGGTTGGATTGAATGTGAAGCCAAAGCCAGTGAAGCCATTAAAAGCAGTAATTGAAAATAACTCATATTAATATAAAACGAGGTACGTTATCAGGTAATATTTATAACTTAAATATATGTTTTTTTTTATATTTAACGCGCACTAAAGTGGTTGTGACTACCCTTAAAATGATATAAATGTAGGATGGCGTATTCTATTATTATTATAATTATTATCATTATAACACATTATTATAATTACCATTGTTGATTATTATTATTACATAAAACAAATTCTAATTTACCCTATTCTGGTTCCAATCCATTTTTCATACAATTTTGAATAACTGATGTTCTTTATATTATTACTGTACTCGAAAACAAGTGTTAAGCAGAGAAGAAGCAAGAAGAAAAGCTCTAAGTGTTAAGCCAAAAAAAATAGTTACGCGAGTATTTATTAAAGATTATTTTCAATTGTTCTTTTTTTTCTAAAATTTAATCTGACTTTATATCATTTTTTTTTTGAAATTAATCAAACATTATTAATTGAATTAAAATAAAACACTTTTTATTTCTTCCCTCCCCTACATGGATCGCAAGATGCATAAATCAAACTTTCAAAATATTCAATTTTATGGTCCGTAAAGAAGTGGTAGGTTTGTGGTAAGCGCGTTTGGTAAATGCTTTTTATTTCTTTAACAGCGATTTACTGCTGAACCAAGCATCCTAGCGAGTTAAAAAAGAGACAGCCTAAATTCCGGAAAGTGCTACATTTTCAAAAATGTATCGCAATATAAAAAAGTTGAAGATCCTATTTTTTGGACGCTAAAAAAGTTGCAACATTTAAAAAAAATTGAATTTTTCCCCATATTGTACTTTTTTAACAGCGATTTTCAGCTGACCCAAGCATCCTAGCGACCTAAAAATGAAACAAAGTGAATTCTGAAAATACTACCTTTCCAACCATGTAAAGGGTGATTTTTTAAGAGGTTTAGAACTTTTTAAAAAAAAAAAACACAAAAAATTCGAAAAAATGAATGAATTACTTATTTGAATCGATAGTTTGAACCTTGCAATTTCATGCAAATGCTGACCGCGGCTGCGTCTCAGGTAGCCCATCCGCTGAGTCCAATTTTGGCATACTCTTTCACACATATCGGCCGGTATCTCACGAATGAATGCATGGATGTTGGCTTCCAGTGCGTCAATCGAAGCGGGCTTGTCCCTATAGACATTAGCCTTGACATACCCCCACAAAAAATAATCTAATGGTGTCAAATCGCACGATCTAGGCGGCCAATTGACCGGCCCGAAACGTGAAATTAACTGTTCACCAAACTCGCCTCGCAATTGCGCCATTGTTTCGCGTGCTGTGTGGCATGTGGCACCGTCTTGTTGAAACCACATATCATGCAAGTCAAGAACTTCCATTTCGGACAAAAAAAAGTTTGTTATCATCGCTCGGTAGCGTTCACCATTGACAGTAACGCTGCGATTCGCATCATCTTTGAAGAAATAGGCCCAATAATGCCGCCGGCCCATAAACCGCACCAAACAGTGGCTTTTTCGGGATGCATTGGTAGCTGTTGCAATGCTTCTGGCTAATCTTCACTCCAAATGCGGCAATTTTGCTTATTTACGTACCCATTCAACCAAAAATGAGCCTCATCGCTGAACACAAGCAGCGCGCGATGAACATTTCGAACCGAGCACGAATTTTGATAGTAAAATTCAATAATTTGCAAGCGTTGTTCATTTGTAAGACGATCCATGGTTAAATTGCAAACCAAACTGAAGCTATTTGACAGTGACACAAGGTACTAAACACACGTCAGCTGTCAAAACCAGTGTTGCCAAAACCAAACCAGCTTAAAAATCACCCGTTACCTATCGCAAGACGCATAAATCAAACTTTCAAAATATTCCATTTGCCTCGAATAGTATTTTGTTTTGACCATATTGATTTTTTTATTTTTATATTATTATTTTATCTAATTTAAATAAAATTCAATAAAAAGCGTTAATTCCTTAAAAGCAATTGTTGGAAATAGATTGATTTCATGCAATATAATTTTCATAATTCATTCAGAAAGTTGGCCACCATACATTTGGTAAGCGGTTCACCCAAGGTAGTGTTGAAAAAAGTCCGGTTTAAATTATGAAAATAAAACATTGCGTACTTTACCAATGTTGCTGAAAACTTACACAAATTTCCCATTTCAGAGTAACACGTATACATATCTCTCTTAGTGTTATAATGTTCCAAGTCCAAAATTACTAAAAAAAAACGATTGTTAATTTTTGTTGAAGTAATATTCAGAATTTTTCATGTTAAAATTGTTAAATTGTTGAAAAATTATTTTTAGAATTTTCATCAAGAAGAAAATGCAAGTTTATGCTTAAATCTAAGTCCCGAGTCTTTTGAGGAACATGATAGCCTGCATAGCTATATGTATAAATATAATACCATAGCGTTTTTGGACATCAATTCCAGACATTTTCTTTATTTTATTATTATCGTTATTAACGATAACTCCCACAGACGAATTTTTTCGATTTTTGACATTTTCGAAAATTCCGATCAAATTTTGTATATAAAGGGTTTTCCAATAAGAGGTGTTATTTTGATATTCAAAGAAAAATGGCATTTTTTGAGATAAATGATCGGATTTTTATTTCATTATAAAGAGGAAGATATGCCGTTAATAATGAAACACAACATTAGCCAAATGGCCACCAGGACCACGCTTACAGGACCATATCCTTTTCATGAAATTTTCCATAACCAAATCGCAAAGTAGCTGCCCTATGTCCTCGATAGCCTCACGAATTCCATCTTTGAGGTCTTGAATCGACGCTGGGCTGTTGGCGTAGACCTTATCTTTCACGTGGCCCCAAAGGAAGAAGTCGCAAGGTGTTAAATCACAAGATCTCGGTGGCCAATGGTGATCACCTCTTCGAGAGATAACACGGTCCGGAAACTTTTCCCGTAAAAGATCGATGGGTTCATTGCTTGTGTGGCACGTAGCGCCGTCTTTTTGAAAGTAAACGTTGTCCAGATCAATACCATCCAATTCCGGCCATAAAAAATCATTAATCATCTCTCGATAGCGCAATCCATTGACCGTAACTGTTGCTCCAGCCTCATTTTCGAAAAAGTACCAAAGCACCAAACAGTCACGCGTTGAGGATGGAGAGGCTTTTCAACAATAACTCTTGGGTTTTCCGAGCCCCAGTTGCGACAGTTTTGCTTGTTGACGAAGCCTCCGAGGTGGACATGGGCCTCATCAGTCAAGATGATTTTTCGATGAAATTCCGGATCCTTTTCATGCATTTCAAGGACCCAATCAGCAAAGACACGACGTTGTTGATGATCAGCCGGCTTGAGTTCTTGTGTTAACTGAACTTTATAAGCCTTAAGACCCAAGTCTTTATGCAAAATACGGTGTAATGACGTTTGTGGAATGCCTAATTCCAAAGAACGACGAGGAATGGACAAACCTGGGTTTTCTTCAACACTTTGGGCTACAACAGCAATATTCTCAGTTGTTCTTGAGCGACGTGCACGGGTTTTATTCTTCACATCACTAACTTGTCCCAACAGCTCGAATTTGTCCACCAATTTCTGTATTGCGGTCCGACAAGGTGCTTCACGACGACCCAAAAATGTTTTAGTTTTACGAACCGTCTCTGCCAAATTTTCACCATTTTTATAGTGAATTTTAATAATTTCAATGCGTTGTTGAAGCGTGTATCGTTCCATTTTTAGTAATGGCGTAGTTTCTACTTGTCAATTGTCAAAAAATGACAGCTTCAAAAGTGACATCTACCGAAATAGCGGGCTATTCAAAATAACACCTCTTATTGGAAAACCCTTTACCTATACAAAACTAATTAAATGTTTAAATTGTAAATAGTTCATATAAAAAAAAAATATTTAGGCTTTTAATCAATTTTGTTTTTAAAAAGTCGATACTTCTAAAATGAGTACGATTTTTGTTGTATATGTATGTATTATATTTTAAGCCTAGTTGGTATAGGTACACAGTAGAGTGAAAAATGTTCATACAAAAGTGACGCCTAATTAACTAGCATAGACTTCACAACAAAGTGTGGGTACTAAAATATGAGAGTGGAATACTTATAAACCACTTCTTCAATCAATTTCACGCAATAGATTTTTTGTAGGAAAAAAATACTATAGAAACACATATTTAACCATTAAAACTTGTTATCCACAAGCTACTTCTTAAGTTAATTTCTAAGCAAATTTTTACACGCAAACAACACAAAACAACACAAAAATCATAGGTACTATATGGCAAGCTATGCTTTCGTACAAAAAATCGAACTCGAGATTTTGATCAAACTTGACATTACGATGATAGCGAAGACGAAAGAAGTGGGTCTCGCAAAAACGTCCGTCTGTCTGTCGGTTCGACTACAGCCTAAACGGATGGGTCGATTTTCTTTAAACTTGGTACCTAGCGTTTTGGTACCCCACCCTTTTTTATTTTTTTTAGGACCAAAACTAACAGTAGCTATCATACAAAATTTCTTGGCCAGAAAGGAAAAACTTATTTTTCTCAAATCCAGCGCTACCGAATTTGTTTTTAAGAACTCAATAAATTTAAATAAATAGTTATAAGTTGCCGTTTAATAAACAAAATTGGTCCCGAAAAATAGTTATTTTAATGGTACCTCCCACAGAGCCATTTTTTTTTTATTATCGCTTTTCTCGAAAACGGTTAAGCAGATTCTGATCAATTTTTATATGAAGAATTATTGACAGATTTTAAATAATATTGTGTACCAAAATTTTCAAAAAAAAAATTTTTAGATTTTTAAAAAAAGTTTCAAATTTTTTTTTTGAAAACTCAATATTTCAAAAACGACTCTGTCGATTTTTAGCAAATTTTCGCGCACTACGCGATGATTATGGTCGTCATAATCGACTGACTACGCAAGCAATCGGTAAAATTGTGAAGAAAATTTGAAGAGAGTGGAATCGTTACTGATGTCGTCAGGCCAGTGCATCATCGTAATGCACGCTCCGTTGAAAATATTGCTGCTGCAAGTGCAAGTGTTGCTGATGATTTGAATTTATCGATTTCCCGGAGTTCGCAGCGATTGAACGTGTCTTAACCGATTTTATCTGGCCGGTGATTGCAGATCATGACAAGCCACACAACACGACCAATTATGGCTTTATTGCGTGAGAAGTTTCCTAGTCGCGTAATTTCACGTTTTGGCGACGTCAATTTTCCACCAAGATCATGCGATTTGACACCGTTTGATTTTTTTTGTTGTGGGCTTACGCAAAAGACCGTATTTACGCTACTAATCCCCGAACTCTAGATGCATTAAAAACCAACATTTATCAAGTTATGGCCGAGATACCGCCCGAAATTTGCAAATAAGTGGTTAAAAATTACCTCAAAAGGATCGCATGCTGCGAATCGTCTCGAGGCGGCCATTTGAATGGTATTGTTTTTCACACTTAATGGCAAAGTCCGTAATTTACAATGAAATAAAATTTTCATCAAAAATGTATCGCTGTGTGTGTTTTGTTTAGCTTTACTTTCGAAACCGAAAAATGAATGACTGTTTAAATAGGTACATATTTGTAAATTGTGTTTTTTTTAAGAGGTATAGAACTTTGAAATGGAATAAAACAAAGATGATTTTTTAAATAATTGACATGAAATTTACTTTATTCGAAAGGTAATCTTCTGGCATTATAATATTTAAATATGATTTCTGACATATGACCGCCACGGCTGGCTCGCACGTAGTCTAATCTGGAGGTCCAAGTTTCGATGACTTCTTCCAACATTTGTGGTCGTATACCGGCAATAACGCGGCGAATGTTGCCCTCCAAGTGGTCAATCGTTTTGGGCTTATCGGCGTAGACTAGCGACTTCACATATCCCCACAGAAAATAGTCAAGCGGTGTTAAATCGCACGATCTTGGAGGCCAACTCACACTGGTCCAAAACGCGAAATTATGCGTTCACCAAACGCTTCCTTCAAAAAATCAATTGTGGCACTCGCTGTGAGACAAGTTGCGCCGTTTTGTGGAAACCACAGCTCCCACACATCGAGGTTATTCAATTCAAGAACGAAAAATTCATTAATCATGGCTCTATAACGGTCTCCATTAAATATAACCCTCTGGCCGGCATTGTTTTTAAAGAAGTAAGGACCAATGGTCCCATCACCAGCCCATAAAGCACACCAAACTGTCAGTTCTTCTGTTTCTGGATGTAACGGTGTCTCAACAATGGCTTGAGGATTATCTACACTCCAAATGCTGTAGTTTTGTTTATTGACGTAGCCATTCAACCAAAAATGAGCTTCATCGCTGACAAAAAATTTCTTGTGAAAATCGGGATCAACAACGATCTCGTTTCGAGACCATTTTGCACAATTTGCATGCGTTGTTGAGGCGTCAGTATATTCATGTTGAAATGGCAAACCACACTAAAAATAAATCACTTGACAGCTTCCAAAATAGCCGCCTGTTAAAATAGTGTTGCCAACTTAAAGTTCTAGACCTCTAAAAAAAAATATCCTTTACAACATATCAATGTAACACAAAAAAAAATAGTTTTTAATGTGTAAACATCAATACTGGCGGTAGAGTGAAAAAAACGTGAACGTTCGTGTGCAACGTTACGTCGTGCACCTTACGTTGTAGCACGTTACGTTACGAAACAAATTGATTTTAACGCGACCGAAAATTAGATTATACATTATCGCGACCACTCATTTATATTGTTTTTGCCAACGACGGCGACGAAAGCAAATTGTTTTTAGCGCTACCGACGATTTTATCATTTGAACACTTATATTTTTATATTTTTTTCTTTAATTTTTAATTATTCCCCGAACAAAATGGACGCGACACTAGTAATTAAAAAGAAAACAAAATCAAAACAAAAATAATAATAGTCAGCTGTAGGGATTGCAATTGACAATTGAATGTAGGTATGGTAGATCAATGGCTGTAGGTATGGTAGGATATCGGGTGCGTTCAGTGATACAAATCTGAACTTAAATTCTACGTTTACATTATACTGCTTTTAAACGATGCCATTTCTTCCTGCAATTTTTAGGCACGTAGGCGAGGGACGTAGGAGGCTGGGATATACAAAATGGCTGAGGTTGAACAAATTGCAGAGTTATCGGCTACTTTTGTACTTGCACAAATTTAACATTCATTAAAAATCACAGCGTCCAATTCCATAGGCGATTGATGATGTCAATCGATTGAAACTGCGATTTTAGTGATTTCCACTGACAACAACTCCAACTAAATATTCTTAAAACTCAAGATATATAATTCGCCGGCAATCTCATAGTGACATTCATTTGAGGTTCGTTCAGTATAAAATTAAGATTGAACTTTTTGTAAGTTTTACTCGATGGAAAGATGGAGATTCATAAGGGTTGCAAGTTCGTTGACAGTTCTAACTGGATATTTTAATTCGGCCCCTGTCAGTCAAACCATTAAGTTCCTTTGGAATTTGGGTACGGTGTCATTTAATTGAAACCACGGTTTTAGTGCTCTCCGCTGACAGTTGGTGTTTGTCGATGCTGAGAGATTGGTTATCATAAACAATAACCATGTGTAATGTGAAGTCATCTTAAAGTTGAGAGTGAACTACGAAGCAGGACCTTTCAGTACCGAACCTCCACCGTTCGTTGGACACTTTACCACCAGCCTTTTAGTGCTTGGAAATTTCGTTACAGCGGTTCCCCCACTGGGTATTTCGCTGCCGTTCTTTCAATACTAAGCTTTTTAAGCACTGCCTTGAGATAGGTAATGTAGTGTTAATTATTCAATATGTTTCTTTTGATGACGTTCAGTAACAAAAATCAGGCACTTGGACAAACGTTGATGTTTACACATAAAGGGTTTTCCAATAAGAGGTGTTATTTTGAATAGCCCGCTATTTCGGTAGCTGTCACTTTTGAAGCTGTCATTTTTTGACATTTGACAAGTAGAAACTACGCCATTAATAAAAATGGAACGATACACGCTTCAACAACGCATTGAAATTATTAAAATTTACAATAAAAATGGTGAACATTTGGCAGAGACGGTTCGTAAAACTAAAACATTTTTGGGTCGTCGTGAAGCACCTTGTCGGACCGCAATACAGAAATTGGTGGACAAATTCGAGCTGTTTGGACAAGTTAGTGATGTGAAGAATAAAACCCTTGCACGTCGCTCAAGAACAACTGAGAATATTGCTGTTGTAGCCCAAAGTGTTGAAGAAAACCCAGGTTTGTCCATTCCTCGTCGTTCTTTGGAATTAGGCATTCCACAAACGTCATTACACCGTATTTTGCATAAAGACTTCGGTCTTAAGGCTTATAAAGTTCAGTTAACACAAGAACTCAAGCCGGCTGATCATCAACAACGTCGTGTCTTTGCTGATTGGGTCCTTGAAATGCATGAAAATGATCCGGAATTTCATCAAAAAATCATCTTGACTGATGAGGCCCATTTCCACCTCGGAGGCTTCGTCAACAAGCAAAACTGTCGCATCTGGGGCTCGGAAAACCCAAGAGTTATTGTTGAAAAGCCTCTCCATCCTCAACGCGTGACTGTTTGGTGCTTTGGTACTTTTTCGAAAATGAGGCTGGAGCAACAGTTACGGTCAATGGATTGCGCTATCGAGAGATGATTAATGATTTTTTATGGCCGGAATTGGATGGTATTGATCTGGACAACGTTTACTTTCAACAAGACGGCGCTACGTGCCACACAAGCAATGAAACCATCGATCTTTTACGGGAAAAGTTTCCGGACCGTGTTATCTCTCGAAGAGGTGATCACAATTGGCCACCGAGATCTTGTGATTTAACACCTTGCGACTTCTTCCTTTGGGGCCACGTGAAAGATAAGGTCTACGCCAACAGCCCAGCGTCGATTCAAGACCTCAAAGATGGAATTCGTGAGGCTATCGAGGACATAGGGCAGCCACTTTGCGATTTGGTTATGGAAAATTTCATGAAAAGGATATGGTCCTGTAAGCGTGGTCGTGGCGGCCATTTGGCTGATGTTGTGTTCCATTATTAACGGCATACCTTCCTCTTTATAATGAAATAAACATCCGATCATTTATCTCAAAAAATGCCATTTTTCTTTGAATATCCAAATAACACCTCTTATTGGGAAACCCTTTATTTAACCGTGAGTCCCGGCACTCTCATATTTATAATTATTTTTAATAAGTTATGTAAATTAAGAAGACTTTTTAAGTTTTCATTATAATTGTTGAATGTCGATACCAAAAGTAAAAATTAAAAAATTAAATAATGAATACCTAATACAGTAAATGTAACTTTATTCTTGAAGACGTATTACAAATTAAAATATTTTGCTAGATTTCTGAAAATTCTATAAATTCGTTGTTCATTTGCGTCTTAAAGTGCAGTTTTCTAGTTTTCTTTCAACAAACACGTTTGAACTATAATTTCTATAGAACTTAAAAATTTAAAATTAAATGATTTTACATTTTTTATTCTCCTTCATACCGAAAATCTTGTAAAACTTTTCCATTTCAAGTTCGAAAGTTTATTCTCTCCCAACTAATTGGAGAACTCGATGCTAAAATGCAAACAAGCGATGAAAAACAAGAATTTCTTAGCTTAAACTATATTGAATTTCTATGTACATAACCAAACCACTAACAAATGTTAGAACCCGCAATTCAAAGAACAAATTCAATATACCTTTGTAAAATAAAACAAGAGCTCTTAAAGTTCGAAACACTTCTACCCTCAGAAAATAATCTAATTAGTAAAATTTCCAATTCAAATTACCAACCCATTATATAGTTCGATGATGGTTGTACTCTCCAAAATGGTTATCGTAACAATTTTTTAATTTTTAAATTGGCATTGTACTTACACAGATACCTATAGATCTACACTATACTAAACGTATTGTATGCATTGGTGCTGGTAATGGAAATGGCTATGATGGTAGAGTGATGGTGAGGAAACTTAGGACTCGTTTCCATTACTTTGGCTTTTTATGCAAATGAAGTTAAGAGTAAATCGATTTCGAAGTTAGTTTTGTCTTTTGTGTGCAAATGTTCCAGGACGAACATTTAAATTAGTTCTTTCTGTGTATGACAGTTTAGCGAGTTTATTTTTTTTTTTTTTTTCTTGTGTGTTGTATTCACCAGCGCCGGACGTATTTTAAATAGCTCTTTCGAAAACTTTTAATTATCTGGGAACTAGATTGAAAAAAAAAGGAAGAAACTTTGCGAATTTGATTGAAATTGTTGAAGCAATGTTAATTTCAAAACAAAAACAAAGAATTTAAGAATTTTGAGTAGACAGGAACATTTGGCCTAGTGCAAATAATATGGAGCTATAATTTTGACAGAAAATAGAAATAATGATTTCAAAATATCCTTTTTCGGCAGAGATAGGTTTATATTGGTTAGTTTTGATGTTATTTATTGAAAGATAAGGATGGGCCAATAATTCCCTGAAAAATTTAATCAGGAATAAAAACATTTTATTTCTCAACATAGTCTCCTTTTAGCTGGACACACTTCATCCAACGTTAATCCAATTTTTTGATGCCCTCAAAATAATACGATTTCTTGAGCCCCACAAAATAAGAGTTTGTTACACCGATGACTTCTTCAGCCGACCCAAATCTCTTACCACTGAGTCATTTCTTCATGTTTGGAAACAAGGTATAGTTGCATAGCCCCCTGCCCCAAGGGGAAAAAAGCTGCATGAGTGAGAAGTTCGTCAACTAATTCATACAATTTTGCTATTGCGCTTGCGGAGTTGTGCGCCACGCCGATGCGTTATCCTGGTGGAAAAGAATTTTTTTCTTCGCCAAATGCGGTCGTTTATGCTTCAATTCGGCGTGAAACCGATCCTGCAGCTGTGGGTAATATGCGCCGTTGATCGTTTTACCCTTTTCAAAGTGAAAGATGTAAATAACACCACACGCATCCCAAAAAAAAAAAAACGGTTGCCATCACCTTGTTTGCCGCAATTAACCCACATTATGGCCACCTTGGTTTCGATTCACCAGGAGAAATCCACTGTTTCGATTGTTCCTTGGTCTCTGGTGTGTTGTGGTGAATCCATGTTTCATCCTCGGCTATAAGAAAAGGCGCAAAAAATCGTTCGAATTTTGATTGAACATCCCCAAAGACTCCTTCGAAATTGTCAGACGATTGATTCTAGTTATCGATTGTGAGCAAACGAGGCACCCATCTTGCGGATATATTTTTCACAACCAAATATTTATGTAAAATAAAAATCACTCATTCACGTGATAAGCCCGTGGCTGTGGCCTCTTCGAATTCGCGCGATTCTTCACTCGCGCGCCGACCGTCGATTATTAAACCGTGACTTCAATTGGGCCACCAGAACGTTCGGCATCACTTGATTGAGTAAACCAGTGGTGAATGGTTCCAATCGATGGGGAAGAGTCCCCATAGTATTTGTCAAGCTTTTGTTTGGGTTTCCTGATGGTTTTTTTCTCGTAGAAATTAGTGTTTAATGAGCACGCGAAATTCACTTTTTTCTATTTTCACAAAAATGATCGTAGCGTGCGTTAATATAAAATAGCCGCCACAACAAAACTATTTGACAGATCAGTCTGACAATTTGGGTGCGTTCTTTTGAAAGATACTTCTTGACAAAAATATGATAAATTTGACGTTTGCTTGTTTTAATTTTTAGGGACTTATTGTCCAACCCTTATAAATAAAGTTCAAAAGAAGTTGTGTGTTGTTTGTTTACTTGTTCTATAGGTGTAGGGCAAGTGTTGGTTCAAAGTGTAGGCGAACATTTTTGTTTTAGCGCACCTAGAACGGGTATTTTTCAATTTTTTTGAAAACCGTTCTAACGATTTTGAATAAACTTCATACCTGTAATGACCAAGGTATTTTTAAGGAAACTAACTGCTGACTAACTAACAATTCACATAAGGGAAACAGGTATATTCCACGGCTTTTGAGAAAATGGCTTTATTTTTGGGTTATTCATATGTATAAAGGGTGTTTTTTTTTAGACGTGTTGTTTTCAAGAAGAAATAAAACGCATATAATTTAATGTTATGGCCAAGAATTTAGCTTTATTATAAAAATAAAAGTTTGCCATTATGTTTTAAAAATGTTTTCGGGCTATAGTGGCCGCCGCAGCTGGCTCGAATAAATTCCAGCCGAGAGGCCAAATTTTCGATACCATTTTTTGCAGCAATTGGGGCCTTATGTTGGCAGTAACGAGCCGAATATTCTCTTCCAAGGGGTCAATCGTCTAGGGCTTATCTGCGAAGACAAGCGAATACACAAAACCCCACAAAACATAGTCCAGAAGTGTTGAATCTCACGAGCTTGGAGGCCACGCCCACAGGCCCACGATGCGAGATAATGCGCTCACCAAAAGTTTCCTTCAATAAATTGATTGTTTCTTTGGCTGTAGCGCCGTCTTGTTGGAACCAACCGTCGTCCACATCAACATCCTCCAATTCAGGCACGAAAAAGTCATTAATCATGGCTCTATAGCGTTCTCCATTGACTCTGACATTATGGGCGGCTTCATTTTTGAAGAAATATGGACCAATGATTCCCTCTGCCCATAGAGCACACCAAACAGTGATTTTTTTAGGATGAAACGGTGGTGTCTCAACAATGGCTTGTGGATTATGATCACTCCAAATACGACAATTTTGCTTATTAACGTACTTATTAATTCTACCAAAAATGAGCTTCATCGCTGTACAAAATGTTCTTGTGAAAATCGGGATCGGTGCATGGCCATCTCATTTTGGGCACATTCACCGAATGTGCCACGCGCTGCATGGTCGTTTGGTTATTCATTATGAAATGACAAACCAATCTAAGCAAAAATCAAGTGACAGCTGTCAAAAAGACCAACTCCGAAAAAAGTATTGCCATATTGGAAACCACACGTCTAAAAAAAAACACCCTTTATCAAAAAAGTGTATATTAATGCCCCTGCATTTGCTGAGAACGGGTAAAAAAAAATCGAGAGGTGTTCTATGAGGAGATCGGCCTTCTATTTTGGGTTTGCGATCCATTTTTCGTCTTGTGCTTCAGTAGACAGATTTTGTGTCAGTGGTCTTTTCAAGAGTTTAGCTGTTTTCCATAAGAAATCTTCGGTAGAGGCACTCGTCTTCAAACTTTTCAGAAATCTATGTACTAGACTTATTTAAATAATATTCAATAATAAAAAACTAGGAACAAAAATGATACGGTAAATAAAATATAGGGTCCGCCAAATAAGTTTCTTTTTTTTTTTTGAAAATGGCGCAAAACATCGAGTGTAGCTTCGGCTGTGTGGCACGTAGCGCCGCGCCGGCCGTCCTGTTGAAACCAAATGTTGCCAATATCCTCCTCTTCAATTTTTGTGAACAAAAATTCGTTCAACATGGCCCGATAACGATCGCCATTGACTGTAGACTGTAACGGCCCCTCCTTGCTCATTTTCGAAAAATGGTCCAATAATGTCTCTGGACCAAAATCCGCACCAAACGATGACTCGTTTTGGGTGTATCGGGTTTTCAATGTATGCGTGCGGGTTTTCTGTGCCCCAAATGCGACAATTTTGCTTGTTTACTACCCGCCAAGATCAAAATGAGCTTCATCTGAAAAGATGATTTTTTTGGCAAAATCGGCATCTTCTCTGAGTCGATCGCAGGCCCACTTAGCGAAGCGTATACACAACCATATTCGTTCAGCGGAAGGATAAAACTAATTATCTGTCAAATCAGACATGAGCTAAGTGTTACCATTCACGAAACAAGCACTAGTTGAAAAAAAAAAACGTTAGATGGCGGACCTTTAAATATAACTTAAACAGAAAGCGAAGCCCAGATGTTTATGCATACAAACTCAGAATCAATTTAATCACCTTTTTTCGGTAAACTTTATACTGCTTTTTAAAATCGACTTCAAATCAAATGTCTTCATCATATAAGCTTCTACACTATGCACGAAAAGACAAACAAAATAAATAAGCTTGGAAATCAAAACCTCAACTTTAGGTAATAGTTATAAGTGGAATTCTCTTCGTTCTAATTATTTCTTGTTTTTTTTTTTTTTTTTCATATCTGGTTTCTGAGGAAATAACTTAATTTGTCATTCTCCGTCTTCTGTTTTCCTTCAGGTGTGCGTGTTTGCTTTTTCCTAGGATGATGATGCTGATGCTGATGCTGAATCTGCTCACTCAAGGACATTTAACAATGTCATTTGGTACTCCATCGTTTTGATAAGGGATAATGGTATGTATATGAAGGAGACAAAAGTGGGTGCTACATTGTGTGATGTCAAATTTATAAATTTTATCTCTACGCACCGACATACATATATACCCACACATACACACGCCCGGCCCGTTTGCCACCGCGCGCCGCCAAAGCCACAGCATAGGATTTGCTAGCAATAAATGGGTAAGGTGAGCGTTTTCAAGTTCTATAGGTAAGCTGATGGAAGTGGAATGTGGAAGGGTTGCGTAGGTGTAATCAGCTGCTGTGCTGTTAGCTCGCCCGGCTGCTGGTTACAATGATAAACTTAGTTATTTATGGCGCTAAAATGTATTCAAGCTTTGTATGAATATGATGAATTGTCAACTCCTCCTGAAATAAACCCTATACTTGGTATTTCGCCTGGGAACAGTGAATGTTAGTGTTGGCGGGTGTGGTTTATGACAGTATTTGCCGCGCTTTACTCAAATGACTTTTGGTTTTGCATATTCGCTGATAAGAGGAAATTATATTTCTAAAACAAATTGAAGCACATTTAGAATTTTCCTCCTATATAGATATAGTTGACTAGATTCGTCAGTGTCAATTTTTTTTGAATTTTATTTTTTTTTTTTTAAGGGGAAAAGGATTGTGATCTTAAGAACCAATTTTCTATGGAAGTAGATATTCTTTAACTGTATTATGGCCTTCGGGAGATGATTAATGAGTTGTCACGATTGTAAAGTTGGGTGTATTGTTTTTGTACTCCAAATTATAAGTCGTTTTTCTGTGACCATTTATTTAATAAGAAATGACGAACTAACAAATTCTTATTCCAGATGAGATTTACAGCCCGATTCTCCCGCATCATCACTGATACTTCACAAGTCACAAGAAGAGGTGAAATCAGGGTTGCCAGTTTAGGGGGTTTCCCCATAGATTTAGGGGCTTTTTTTGTCGTTGGGGGGTAATCTTGGTGAACAAGATGTTTGGGGGGAAATTTGGGGAGATTCATTTAGAGATAGAAGGTTGATGAGTCGTATGGGTATAGAAACAGCTGTCAGTATTCTACGAGTTCGATATTCTTCACATTCTGGATGTCAGAATTTTACACCAACATCAACACAAGAAATGCTGAGAATTTTCACAAGTGAGAAGAAGTATCAAACCGACCGACGGGCGACGCGAGAGCCAAAACGAAGATGACTTTAGGTCTGTTTCTTTACGTTTTGGGAAAAGTTTGGGAAAAAGTTCGAGAAAAAGTTTGGGCTCGAGCTTTTGATGTTGTTGTTGTTATTTTTGACCAGAAATAAAAAGAAAGGAAACTCATTTGGGATGTTTCTGATTGGCATTTACCATTTTGGGCTCTTTCAAAGGAACCAGGAGATGTATTTATCGTAATATTTGTTGCCATTGCTTCATTTAATTAATTTATTTATTTTCGTTTTAATTTATTTATTTTTCAATGACCGTTTTATTTAAAATTAATCAAATTTAAAATTAAAAACAAAATTAAGAGCTGTGAATAAAAATAAAAAGTTGAAAAAAAAAATTTAGGGGTTTTTGTCGATAAAATGTGGTAATCTGGGGGGTTTCTAAATTATTCTGGGGGGAGATTTTTTTTCATCTGGCAACACTGGATGAAATTAATATTGTGAATTTTTCGAATTCTCCCCCACAATTACAACTTATGGGAGTCACAAAAACAATCGAAATTGTGATCTCCTTCATAGCAGGTCAAAACTCACAAATTACATGTGTTTTACAAATTTGAAATCATGATCTATTTATTTTTTAAGCAACATTGAATTTTTTTAGACTAGGAAAGAGAAAATTAAAGTGGATATTATTGGGAGTATCTTCTTCGGTATATCTTTCATCCGAAATAAAAAAATAACAAGATTTTCACAACAGCACAGACTTTTTCTTTAACGCAGGAAACAAATGACTCATTTGCTCTCGAAAACAACATTTTTTAATAGTTTTTTCACTTCCATTTTGCAAACATATATATAAACAATTTTTTTTACTCACTTTATTGCTAAAAAATGGATGAAAACTTGATTAATTAAGTTTTGGATAAATATATTTGGCCCAATTGAAAATCTTTTTTTATGTTTTTAATAATCAGCTGTTGCAATTATGGCACTACAAAATTAACCTTTGCTGTGTTGAGTTGAGTTTAGTTGTGAGCTTTCTTGTGATGATTGGGGGAGAATTCCAAAAATATTATCGAGTCACAACAATCCTCACAAGGAATAGTCATAAGAGCTTGTGACTCGTCACAATTAGAGAATCGGGCTGTTAGGTAGATAGACTATGTTTTTTGGTAGTAGATATTTTTCGTATGCGTGAAGACGTACTACTATAGAAGGAGCTTATATCTAAACAAACATATTTTTTCACTATTTTGCACAGTGAAAGTAAGAGCGGAGAGGCGTTGGTGCTTAAGATTATCACACCCAAGGTCTTGGGTCAAATTCAGCATGATCCATGTAAGAAGTGACAAATCCTCCAAAAATTTGTATCGTTATGATATATGAAGTGCCTCTCATTCTTGCCGACTAACAACACGGCACACAGGCCAGGAATGGTTAAGAGTATTATAAGTCACACTAGAAATAGAAAATGATTCTCCATGAATATCGCACCATAAACTAATTTGTTCGTATAGGTAAGAGAAGTTTCACCCACCACCACATCAATTGACATTCTATTGTTCTATTGACAAACAAAATCAGCCCTCCCTGTACTAAAAATCAATTTTAGGAAAGGAAATTATGGAACACTTTAAAAGAGCCCTAGAACAACCTGGAACAATTTTATGAATTTTGGATTTCCAAAAAGGGCACCAGAACAAAAAAAAATAGTAGGTACCTACTAGAGATGACCTAAACTGTGATATTCCAATCACAGGTATAACTGTGACTGTGATTTCTAAATCACTGTGAGTTTAACCTGTGATTGTGATTGGGAAGTTTGGAATATCTTTGGAGGCCAAAAACAAAAAATTCTCAGTGAAATAAAAATTAATTAAATGAGGACAACAAATAAGTAATTAAAAGTACCTCGTAGGACATAACCATGAATACAAAAATGCTAAGTCCCGAATTCAAAATTATCGAAAAGTAAAATCTCGAATGTCTTAAATATCGAATAGCCAAAATGTCCAATACATACATATCTACGGCGGATCGAAAAACGGAGTACGCCAATCGATTTAGGAGATGGAAATTACCATGTCTCGACCAGCTCTCTAGCTCCAGTGGAAATCCGAAAATTTGCACTGTCAAAATTTTATTACGGTGGATCAAAAAACGGAGTACGCAAATCAATTTAGGAGGTGGAAATTACCTGACTGTCTCGCCCAGCTCTCTAGCTCCAGTGGAAGCCCGAAAATTTGCAATGTTAAAATTTAAGTTTCACTTTTCCTTGTCCTTGTGTACAAAATCACAACCAGGCCAGGACCTAAGTTCATAATTCAGTTCTATACCTTCTAGATCCTAAAGAATTAATCTGTTCTTCATATTTTCATCATGAGTCCTGAGATTTTGTTTTTCTGTATTGTGATTTCGTTCAATTGCTAAAATAATTACTAAATCACGACTACGTTCTCGTTCTGATTCATTTTACTCATTGTTGACTTTTCTCTCGTCGTGATTTTGTTCACAGTTCATAAAGTAATCAAGACCACAGTTCATTGTCCGATTGTCGTGATTTGTGAATCGTTTCTTTTTGTTGTGATTTTACTACAGTTGTGATTTTCAATCACATTGGCCGAGTTCAACGCACATCTGAATATTCAGAATTCTGAATTTTTGAAGCTCTTGATTGGCCAGCTGTCAGAAAAAGTTCTGAAAATTCAGATGACTTCTGACAGCTGGCCAATCAAGAGCTTCAAAAATTCAGCCAGAACTCGGCCATTTAGGGCACTCACAGGTTTATTAAAGAGTCGCTCACAGGTAGTGATTGTGATTTTTGACTCACAGGTCGAAAATCAAAGGTAGTGATTTTTTGCTCATCTCTACAATCTTTCTTCATGTTACTATAACATCCCAAGAAACATTTTTAGCTGCTTAATTGCTTTAATGGCGCTTCCAGCTTGATTGATTATTTGAGGAAGAGCTCTAGATGCACCCTTAGAGCAAGTGTAGGGCTTGCATACAGCTAATTCATTGAGTTTGAGAGCACATTTTTGCTCGTAAACAGCTTTTTATCAGTGATGAGTGGCTTTGAAGCTCTTTAATATATTCATATGAAATCCTTAAATTAGCACTTTTGACAGATTTTTGTTTGTATTAGTTTGTGAGATCCAAATGAAAAATAAATATAAAAGTAGCACAACAAAATTCATGTGTGGACTGTGGAATGATAGGAAGAGTAAACTTCATTTATTGTGATGTTAACAAGCTAGTTATTATTTATTCCTAGAGAAATAATGTATCTAACTAATTTTTTTGCATTAACGTCATTGAATTTTAAGTGCGTGCTTAGTTTCTTCATAAATGTTTTGGAGGTACTTCGCAAAATTACAACGCGCCTTCCAAATTATGTATTTTAAGCTGTGAAATGTGAACAAAAAATTAAATTGAATAATGTAAAAATTGGTTAAATAAATTTATCGAAGCACGAAATAAAATGCTTTGTTAACTTTGCAATCAATATTGTGTTTTATATTTGAAGTGAAGGATTTAAATGTTTTTAAATGAATGAAAAGAAATTAATCAAATAATTTTTCATTTGTGTCGCCATGTTTTTTTATTATGGACAATATGTCTCTTTAATAGAGCTGCAATATCGCTTTGAGAGCAATGTTGCAGTTTTCCATTCAGGGCTTTGTAAAAAATAGGGTGTTTTGAAAATTGAAAGCTAGAGAATGTTAAGTGAATACATAATGCTAAATTGTCATTGAAGTGAATAAAGTTTTATAAGCACGTTAAATTACTAAAGGAAGTACTTGTGCGACTAAGTCCAAGATTTAATTTTTTTAGGGAACTGCATAGTTAATATATTTTAATAAAAAAAATTTCAATTCCGTGCTTAATTCGAATCCTAATATTTCCCTTATAAATTGAAAGGAATTTGTTTATTTTCCACTGTTTTAAGTTTTCCAGTTGAAATAATTTTTATTTTAGTTTATAGCACTTTATAATATGATTGGGAGAATTGTCTTGAATGAGGATAAGTATTTATTCAGCTCTATATGTGCATTATTGGAGCTCTATTGATGGATTTTTTTGACATCAAATTTTGTGTGAGAATATTAGTAATTGAACTCTACAGCCGCTTTCAGTGTAGCTCTGTTAATGCAATTTTTTTACATTTTGAAAGATAATGCATTAGTATTGTGCGCATGTGTTGTTAGCAGCTCTACAATGCCTCTATCTATGCTGATGTTTAGGGTTTGCTCGTTGCAAGATCTCATGAACTGTGTTAAGGAGCATATTTTAAAATCTGGAAGCGTTGTAAAGTTAGTAGAGCTAAAAGTGTCCTAAAACTGCGTATATAGAACATTATTTTGAAATATAATGTAGGGAACTTTGAAATAATCTCTAACAGAGCTTTAGCTTTGGATTTCACTATCTAGGAGCTGTAGAAGAACAGTTTTGCTTTTATCAGCTCCAACGATACTTGGGATCTCCTTATGAGTTGATTCGTTTTAAACCAAATTGATCCTCATGTTGAATCAATTTGAGAAATCCTGTTAAAATCAACTCGTTCCCATTTTAAACTAATTGGACGAGTCATGTTGAATTGCTACGACAAGTCCTATTAAAACAAATGAGTCTCCATGTCAAAGTAACGCGATGATTCCTATTGATTCTCGTGTTGAATCAAAAAGCCAAATCCTGCAAAAAAAAATATTAATTTTCATAGTTAAATAACAAGGCTAACACGAAGGTAAATTTTAATTTCTTTTTTGATTTATTTCTTCTTATTACATATATTTTAAATTAATGTAACAATAACATAAATACATACAACATAATTTTTTTGTTAAATATATTTTCCCAAATGGATCTAATATGGATGAAGGATCTCAAATTCGATATTAATCTAAACGAAAAACAATCAATCAAATTAATAACAGTTATTGCGATACATAATTTGTTCTTAACTCAATTAAAACTGGTCTAAGAATGAGATTCCGCTTTAACCAGATTTAATAGAAAATTTCTTATACAAGAAATAAAAACCCAAAAGCCTCGGAGTTTTGGATTGGGTTTCTTATATGAGTGTTTCTTTTATAATGTAAAATACTGTAATTAAAAACCTAAAAAAATTGAATCATTTAACTTACCAGCTCATGGGTCTTTGGATTTGAAAAGAGAGGCCAATTCTTTAAAAACTCAAAATAAGTTATGGAGATGTGTGTAGTTGCGTTTGTATTAGCACGAATTTCCGCTCTCCACTGCCATTTATTATTGACATCATCCCGATTTAAAAATCTCGAGAAAGGGTAGTTTTTTAAAGCCTTTAAAATAGAATCCTCAAACTTTGTTGAATCATCTGAGCAATATAGGTTGATCCTCCAATTATGGTAAACAGTCTGTTTTTCCACCGTGAGCGCTTACTTCACGTTTTTCTAGTTTTTTGGAACAGCTGATATTTAAGCTTCATATGGGGCTTGGGGGGTGAAACGTACGTCCGAAGGTTTCTTATCTTTCTATTGAGTATTTTTGTTATTGGGCTTAGAAAATTACTTCCAAAAATAAAGTGACACACATTGTTTACTATGATTTTTTTTAAAAACTTTACGTAACTAAAAAATAATTTGTCTTACAAAAATTGGATGCTGTAACTAATAGCAAGGGGAACGTTAAGAATTAGATGTTTTAATCAGATTTTTTAAATAAAGAACGATAAAATGTTAACCGCAAAAGTTTAAATTTTTACCTTTTTTTGAAAAAAACCTGAAAGTTCTTAAACTACTTTTTTCTTTTAAAACTATTTTTTTGGGGCATTTAGTACATTCCACCACCATTTTTCATGAAACGGATTTTTAGCACACCGGATTTTAAAGATTTTCGTTTCAAGAACATTAAATTTTGTTTTAACCGAGCACAAGTTGAGAAACAAAAATGCTTCTACACTATTGGATTAGACTATAGACAGACATTCTAGAAGAGTCACATTGGTTTATGCAAGGAAGTACTTCAATTGGTTTTTAGTCCTTTGCTATATGTAAACTGCTTTAGGACAAAAGAGTTTTTTTTTTTTTAATTAGCTACTAGATCACCCTGTACAATAATTAAACTTGCTCTAAATGTTGCTAGTATCTACATCCCAAAAAATAACGGCATTTCTGGCAAATTTTGTAGAATTCAATGATAAATAATATTATTTCAACATGATTTTATATTGGATTAACAACCATCAATCTTGTTTCACTGAGTTTCGAATTGTTTCGACACGACCCAATCTTATTTTGATACGATTCAATGATGAAACAAATTTGTTTAAGTCTGTATAATATAACTTTTTTAAGTTGCCCACATTGTTACACTGCTGGCATGTCTTGAGTAACTTAAAATAAGAAATTATATGTCTAAATTACCTATACATTTTTTAAACCTATTTTGTGTTGACTTTTTAATTCTATAAAAAAAAACTGTTTTTCTTAAAAAGACACTTGTATCTTTGAATTTCTATTTGAAAACAAAATTTTTAATTAAGTTTTGTTGTTTTAATTATCTTTCCTTAAAGTAAAACTAAAAGTTGATTTAACAATTTCCAGATGTTGTTTTAATCTGTCTCAATTACCTAAATGAAAAAACTTTTGTTCTAACAATAAACAATTTCATCGTTGAATTTCTATGTGAAAAATTTTGTTTTGACATTGTTGAATGTTTAAAACTATTGGAACCAATATTAAAACAAAATTAAGAGTCTGATGATTTGTTTTGTATCTTGCTTATTGTTAAATCGAAAATACTATTTTTCATAATGACATGTTGGAATATTAATCAAAAATGAAAAAATGTTAAATTAAAATGAAATCAGTGAAGAAAAATAAAATCGCATTCCATTAAAATCAACAATTCATCGTTTTGATTTTACATTACATTATTTTTCTGTGTGTAAATAGATCAGAAGTAAAAATTAGAGATGAGCAACAAATCACGACCTGTGATTTTCGACCTCTGAGTCAAAAATCACAATCACTACCTGTGAGCGACTTTTTAATAAACCTGTGAGTGCCCTAAATGTGATTGAAAATCACAACTTTAGTAAAATTACAACAAAAAGAAACAATTCACAAATCACGACAATCGGACAATGAACTGTGGTCTTGATTACTTTATGAACTGTGAACAAAATCACGACGAGAGAAAAGTCAACAATGAGTAAAATGAATCAGAACGAGAACGTAGTCGTGATTTAGTAATTATATTAGCAATTGAACGAAATCACAATACAGAAAAACAAAATCTCATGATGAAAATATGAAGAACAGATTAATTCTTTAGGATCTAGAAGGTATAGAACTGAATTATGAACTTAGGTCCTGGCCTGGTTGTGATTTTGTACACAAGGACAAGGAAAAGTGAAACTTAAATTTTAACATTGCAAATTTTCGGGCTTCCACTGGAGCTAGAGAGCTGGGCGAGACAGTCAGGTAATTTCCACCTCCTAAATTGATTTGCGTACTCCGTTTTTTGATCCACGGTAATAAAATTTTGACAGTGCAAATTTTCGGATTTCCACTGGAGCTAGAGAGCTGGTCGAGACATGGTAATTTCCACCTCCTAAATTGATTGGCGTACTCCGTTTTTTGATCCGCCGTATGTATGTACTGGACATTTTGGCCATTCGATATTTAAGACATTCGAGATTTTGCTTTTCGATAATTTTGAATTCGGGACTTAGCATTTTTGTATTCATGGTTATGTCCTACGAGGTACTTTTAATTACTTATTTGTTGTCCTCATTTAATTACTTTTTATTTCACTGAGAATTTTTTGTTTTTGGCCTCCAAGGATATTCCAAACTTCCCAATCACAAACACAGGTTAAACTCACAGTGATTCAGAAATCACAGTCACAGTTATACCTGTGATTGGAATATCACAGTTTAGCTCATCTCTAGTAAAAATTATGTATCAAAAAATCCTAATTTATGGCTTACAGCGATTCCTTTTATATCACTTCTCTTCAAGTACATAATTCAATTATACTTTTTTTTTTTAAATTGATGATAGTATTTACATATTAACTATGAGACAGAATAAGTCACGAATCGGCTCAACATTATATTTTCGTTTTTGCGCACAGGAATCTAGGAAGAGCTTCCCAAAGGACTTTGTTCCAGTTGTACATTCAAATATTGTACTAAGCGGACGAGTTTTTCCAACATAGATATTATCATTATTTTAAATTTATTAAAGCGTTTTTTTTTTTTTTTGTAGATTACAAAAATACATTTTAGTCCTTGCATTATCTTAATGTAGCAAAGGACTAACAAGAGTCAAAGACTTCTCCTAAATGTAAACAAGAACAACGATATAGAAATGATTGTATCTCTGCTGCACTTTGGATGAAGGATTTATTTAAAAAAAAAAAAAGAAAAAAAAACTTGTCTCGCCTTACCCCGTGCTATCAACAATGCCACAAACAAGTCAACAAAAATGGAGAAAAAGAGATATTGGTTAAAAGAAATCGCAACCATCACATCACAGGCCAGACCAGACCAGAACAGGAATAAGAACCATAAGAAGACAAGACGAATTTCCAACTAAACAAGCAAATTTCGTGCCAAGTCGAATAGAGTATCCTTGATGTTGCCTCATTCATGAAATTGCATTCGTTGCAAGATTATGTCGGTTTAAGCTTATTTCAATTTTGGCAAAAATTTGCAGCATTTGCTCCTCCGTATCACTCCGACGGATGGCGCGCTACAACTACTGCTGCTGTAGATTTAGTTGGTGGTTGTCTTATGTCTTTGTCGGTGTTGGAATAACGCCACTGCTTTAGGCCATCACGTCACTCCAAAATGTACTCATGGGATGGAAATGCAATCTTTTCGTGTCATCAAGAAAACTGAAAAATGTTGGTCCAGAGCCAGAAATATAAAAGGGAAAATAATAATAATAATAATACGCTTTGCGGGCAGTCGGCTTTCGGCTTTGGCTTATACAAATCCGTGTCGTGTCGTAGATATACATACCAAGTCGAGACGAGCCGTGCAAAAAGCCTTACGATTCGTTTTAGTTTAGGCACAAGTCTATTGTTTTGCCATTGCAGATGTTTGAAGATTGTAGGTATAGACGAATGGGTCATGCAGTAGTAAATAATATCAAAGAGCTCTCCCTTGGGATGGCGGCCTACGTTGTAGAGGTCTTTAAAACAGAAGGAATGTGTCATTTGTTGGCAATTTGAAGTCATCAACTTTAGCTGGAGAGAATAAAATGGAACACAGTGCAATCAAGATGGTCTTATTCCCCGAAATCCATATTTTTTAGAAGTTGGCACTTGAGAAATGTATATGTATGACTTGTGGGTGTTTTTCTGTTTTAGTTGAAGGATGTGTTAATCTGATTTGGCAACTTTCAATTGATTCCTAGTTCTTGATTTTGAATGATTGACATTTTTGGATACCATACAAGGCCTGAATCGATCCCCGATTTGATGATAAAAGTATAAATGAATCCTGGTACACCCAAAAAAGGTCAAAAGGTTATCATTTAAATGGTATTTAAATTTGCTGGTCATGACAATCAATCAGCCAACGAAAATTCCTTAAAGGAAGGGCAGACCTCTCCAGAATTACCAGTTCCATGTATGTAGGTCAAGTATTGGTTTAATTTTTGTGTCGGCTTGTGATTCTTTACGTCAACTGTGCATCGTAGGGGGAATTTTTGCAAAGGGTGTTTTTTTAGACATCTGGTTTTCAAGCAGAAATAAAACGCATATAATTTAGTGTTATGGCCAAGAATATAGCTTTATTATAAAGATAAGAGTTTGCCATTATGTTTCAAAAATGATTTCGTGCAAGTGGCCGCCGCCGTGGCTGGCTCGAATATATTCCAGCCGAGAGGCCCACATTTCGACAGCTCCAATTGTTGCGCGCGATGGCGGATGGACTCATTCGGGTCTTATTCGATACTCTGCTCCACAGCAGCAATAACGTCTTTAGTGCTCACTGTACGGCGTCTCTGAGGATGTGCACTATCCACTAGTGTAAACGTGGTGCTAACCAATCCATGGTTGCTCGAATTTATGCGATTTTGCGATTATGTCAACCGAATATTGGATGCAGCGTGCGATGCGTCACGTGAACCGAACCATTATTTTGGTAATAAATCTGCACGATTTGCAAACGTTGTTCAGGAGTAAGTCTATTAATTATGAAATGGCAAACCAAAACTGAGCATAAATCAAGTGACAGCTGTCAAAGAGACCAACTCCGAAAAAAGTATTGCCAGATTGAAAATCACACGTCTAAAAAAACACCCTTTATTGGCTCATACCTGGAACGATATGATATGACCTTTTGTTCTCTCAGAGTTGTCGTAAGTTTCATGACAAATCGCCCCTTATCTGAGAGCCATATCCGTTTCACAGAAATAAATTTAACAAATTTAATAATAAACAAGTTATATATCAAGCACATTAATAAATACCTAACAAAAATCTTTGGGTTTTTGAACTTCCTTACATCCGCCCATCCACAACTACTGTAAGTAATAATTTCCTATACATTCGGCTTATATTTTCGTAGCTGCGAAAAGTTTTCTACCTAAATATCTCTAATTTTTTCTCTGCAATCATATAACCTTAACATTAAAAGAAAGTTTCCTCGGGCAAATAAAAAACAACCAAAAGAAAAATATTAAATAAAAAAATAAATAAAAAAAAAAAACAGTATGAGTATCGAACTTAAAATATTAGAAATGATTCATGAGGCAGATGTCCACAGCTGACAAACTTTTATTTATCCACATCACGTTCGAAACAAGGATAAATATCTTATATCCTTATAGTGCAAGAGTATAGTTGTTTTTTTTTTTGTCTTTTTTTTTTTTTTATTTTACGAAATGTGTCAGTTTATAAATTTTAAATAATATATGAATTTTATATGGGTGTGTTTTTTGTGAGTTGGCGTCTGCTATTGCGTCACAATTTTGAATGTGTTCATTATGATTCAGTAAAAAAAAAAACGAAAGGAAATTATTTAAAACATAATTTTTGTTTTTCATTCCAGCGGTCTAGAGATGCCATACTTTCTAAAAATAGGTATATAAAATATAAAATAATTATACATTTCGTTGCACCTGTTGTTTGTGAAAAAAAGCTTTTCAAAAACGTCATACTGGGTATCCCCTCTTTCGTCAAGGATGATTTGGGAATTGCTGCCTGGGTAAAGTCTAAGAGAAAAATCGTTCTACAATAAGGGTCTATCTTCATTGTTGACATCATTTATCGTACATTAAAGAAAAGAACATATTTATGGAGCCATGTTAACGAAAACGCTCTGTAAATACTAGAATGGAAGAAACTGCGTTTAGGACTTTAGAAAAAATACTAAAGCATTTGTAACTGCGTTTAAACAAAGTTGATATCTTGTTTCAATCTTCAGATATACATTTCCTATAACTGTTCCAATTTTCTTGCCCATATGCTTATTTAATTTCTTACTTTGAGGTCAATTTTTCTCTAGAAAATGCGTCATGAACATAACTTTTTAGTATTTTTTTTTTCTTATGAGCGTAAAAATAATAAAAAAGTTTGCGGTTTCGTGTAAAAAAATTTCGAGGTTGTAATCACAACTAACACTATACTCTGTCCAACAAAAATAGGCAGTACACGTCTTATGGGAAAGCTTTTTCAAAATCAGTAGCGTGCCATATTTTTACACCATATTAAATTGATATAACTCCTCCACAAAAAGTTGTTGCCCGCCCGTAAATTTCCAATAGCATCTGAAACAGACCCAACGTCCTATTCAAGGCACATCTGAGTGGGCACTGAATTACTGTGGCCAATGGCGATTGGCTGCTGGTTGATGTGCATTCAGAGTTACTCTTGTCCGTTTGGTTATTCGTTCAGCTTTTTTTTTTTGAGTTTCTGTTAAGGTGCTTTTGATTTTAGAGCTTTAAGAAAAAGCTTTCAATGATGAGTGTTATCTTGTACACTACGACAACCCTGTAAAAGCTTTAATGACTGACAGATTTATGCAATCCACTGTAGCCAGAATGAGAGGCAAACGTCCTATATTGCCTACACTGCCAATTTTTGTTTGACAGAGTATACTATGATCGGGAATGTGTTAAAACGTGGATTTCGTCATACTATCCGCCCACAGTTACCCATATTAAAGGAATAGTCGACTCGAGACACCGCGCCATGTATTTCTGACACTTTCAGTTTTGACAACTTGCACAATATATTACCTTACATTTGTGTACTCAGTACTGTGATGCTGTCCGTCGATCTGTGCGTCCACTGTAAAATGAGCTATGGCCAAAAAGAGTGGGTCGATTAGCATCAAATACAGAACATTTGTATATGATTCCCTATACCTAGTTGGAATTTGTAATTATTTGATTGATCTAATAATAAGTGTAAATTAAAAAATTAATAATAATTTTAAAATCAGATTTATTTATTAAATTATCAGGACCTATACTTTACACGTAATACAACAAACTTGGGATCCTGATGATGCTTTCTATATGGATCTATTTAACAAATCCTAAAATAAGTTCTCACTCTTGCGGGAAGATGGCGTTCTTATGGTAAGATAGTGTGAAATGTAGTGTAAAGAAAAAAGACAACAAATACATGAAAAATAAACCAAAGTAAGGAAAATAGAGACAGGTATACAACACAGTTGCCGCTAAGATCCGTATCGTTGGATGATCTATATGGATCATTATTGATAATAAAATACGGCTATTATCACTAATGATTCATAAAGATCATCCCATGAGAATAAAACGATACGGATCAAAGTGAGAACAGTGTTATACATCCATCTTTTTTTTCCTTATATTGTTTATTTTTCATGTCTTTATTCCTTGCCATACATTTCACACTACCTTACCGTGAGAAGCCATCTAATCAGCAAGAGTAAAAAGTAAATTTTTGGTTCATGAAAATTGATCCCGGAAGAGAGCAGGATCTCGTATTATTAGCCGTGTTTTGTTTTGCAAGCCCGGAAGGATTTGGTTGAAAAAACGACATCGGGGATTAATGACGTCATTACAGAAACAAAATGAAGTTTCCATACAAGCTTTCGCAGTATGCAATTTACGCCAGTAACACAGCCCCGAGAATTCTCAGCGAGGGCTCAGCTAAGCCCAAAAGAGATTAGTTGTTGTTGAATTGTAAATTGCTTAACCCCGACGTCATTTTTCGTCGATCAATTTTCTCGGGGCTTGCAAAAAAACACGTCTAGTTTGTTGTTTTTAATTTTTAATTTGTCATTAGGTTGAGTATGTTGTGTTGTTCTGTTCAGTGTTGTATATTTCATATTCCAGAAAACTAGATGCACTACAGAGAAAGGAGTACACAAGGCAAATAGAACATAGAAACACAACATACTCAACGACAAATTTACAATTAAAAGGAAGACACTGTAAAACACCGCAATCACACACCAAAAAAGACGTGAACGGTGAATAAACATTGTTGTTATTTTGGAGAGTTACGTCAGAGACTCCACCCTATACCCCAATCCCGTTACCCCGGACCCGGACACTCCCCTTTCCCTAACGGCACCTTTATTAAAAACATAACAGTTTCCCACCATTTTTGCTGACATAACAAACCGTGTCTCATAAGACACACCCCCCCTTTTTCCCATTGTCCCATATAACGTAGACGAAATATTCATATTTCATTGAAGTCAAATGAAATATGAATATTTCATAAACAAGCACATTCCTTTCCCACGGGAAGCAAACAAATTTAAACTTACCTTTAAGAAATATAATTTAAAATGTAGTCAGTCTTAAATCAACAAGCTATCGGAAAGGTGCAGCCTTGCTTTGAACAGCGGTCTTCCTTTAGTATTTAAATAAAAATTAATAATACTGTTAATGCAATAATAATAAAAAGATATACATAAATAAAATGAAATTAAATAAATAAATACAAAAAAAAAATATAATAAAAAAAAACATTTAAAATTTTTTTTTAATGAATCCGCGATACTCGCGACATAACTGGCGCAGTCGGCAGTTCGATCAAGAACAACAAAAAAACAAGAACCACGCGACCGAGTATGTTTACGAAAAAGTGCGATAAAGTGCAAACTCGTGAAAAAAAAAATTGTTCGATTAAGAACTTATGTGAAAACTGTTCGATTAAGAACTTATGAAACACACTACACAGTTCGACTTACAAACTTTAAATAAAGTGCAAATTCGTGAAAAAACTGTTCGATTTAGAACTTACGTTTGATTAAGAAACGAAAACCAAAATAATGCCGGAAACAAGAGCAGCAGAAGCAAGGGCGGCGGCGGCAATTACAGACAACACAGCAGTAAGAACACCACTTTCATTAAACCTAGACCCCATTAAATATTTAAACAGTATTCCCATATTCAATGGAAATCTCGATAATATAAACAGCTTCATAGACTAGCTAGTAACAGGGTACAACCCTCATTAGCCAAATTTGATTCAGACAGTCAGTTTATTATTCTAGATATAATAAAAAGTAGGCTTAAGCTAGAGAAGCCATCACAATAAGTAATAACGTATCCAGCTGGGAGGATATAAAAAAAAATCCTCTACCAGTATTTCGGCGATAAAAAAACAATTGAGGAACTTTACGACGAATTGAGAAGTACTCAATTCATCGACAACTGTAAAAATTTCTATGACAAAATAAAAGTATCGCTTAGACGTCTAAATAACAAGACAAAACTTGAAAGAGTCATCATGGCACCAACGGAAATAAAAAAGAATTGCGAAATGGCCTTACGCCTTTTCAAAAATAAAATCCCTGACCCTATGAAAGGAGTTTTAATTTGCAGACTCCCAAAAAGTTTAGAAGAAGCTTTGCATATCCTCCATGATGCAGGATATGCATACGTTAGGAACAACATTCCAAGACAAAGAAATGACTAAGGGCAATACGGAAATAATTATAATAACAATTACAACAACAATAATAATAATTATAACCATTACCCCTTTAATAATACTAATAGATCTGGTCAGTTCAGAAACTCCAGTAATGACTCAGGGCAACACAGAAATAATTATAATAACAATTACAACAATCATAATTATAACCACAACCCTTTTAATAATACCAATAGAACCGGACAACTCAGAAATTCCGGTTCCGCACAGACTCGAAACCCTTCAAATAACAATAGTAATTACAGGAATGATAATAACTACAACAATAGTTATTTTAACAATAACAACTCAGGACGCTGTAGAAATTCTGGTCAAACCAGAATGTCCTCCAATCCAAATTCAAATAGGAATCCAGAACAAACGAACACCCTTTCCGCCTCTTACCAAAGGAGGCAAATCAACTTGCAAGACTCGGATTTTCGGGAAACCAGCCCTCTGGCAGATTACACTATATAATCGTAGGGACCAATATCAACAACCACAAATTAAGAATTTTAATCGATCCAGGCTCGAAAACGAGTTTAATTAATCCGGGAATTTGCATTCCCAAATGGGCAAGTCAACTAGAAAAGCCAGTCAGAATTAAGACCACAAGCACATCTTTCTTTATTGACAAAAAAGTTAAAATACCTTTATTCAAAGAGTTCGGCAAAAATAAAACTGTAGAATTTTTAGAATTCAAGTTTCATGAAGTTTTTGACGGATTAATTGGTAAAAATATTCTTCTACCCTTAGAGACAATTTTTGACTTCAAAAAGAAAGTCTTGGTTGTAGATAATATTGAAATACCAATTTTCTTTAATAAAGATGAAGAAGTGTATGAAAGCAAAATTCCAAAACTAGAAATATACCACACAGAAACAAGTAAAGCCCCGATTTCTGATCAAATCAGAATCGATCACTCAAACATAGAAGAAAAAAATTCAGTTACTAATCTAATTTCCAATTATTCGGATATTTTTTATCAAGAGGGGAGTGATTTAACCTTTACAAATGCGATAAAGCATAATATTAGAACGGTTAACGATATTCCTATTTATACAAAAAATTATAGACACCCCCAAATTCATAAAGCTGAAGTATGCAAACAGATACAAGAAATGCTTGACCAAGGCATTATACGCTCTAACAATTCCCCATACTCTTCTCCCATTTGGATCGTTCCCAAGAAGTTAGACGCTTCTGGTGAACAGAAATGGAGGATAGTACTTGATTATAGAAGACTAAATGAGGTTTCAATCGATGACAAGTTTCCTATATTCCGAATATGGACGACATATTTGATAAACTAGGAAAATCTATGTATTTTACGACACTCGATCTAGCCAAAGGCTTCCACCAGATCGAGGTAGCAGACGAAGATATGCGAAAAACACCTTTTTTCAACCGATATGGGTCACTACGAATTCGTTTGTATGCCATTCGTATTGAAAAACGCGCCTGCTACTTTCCAAAGACTGATGAATTCTGTTCTTTCAGATTTTATTGGAAAGGTTTGTCTCGTCTACTTAGATGACATCATCGTTTTTTTAACATCATTGCAAGAGCATATGGTATCATTAAAGAAAATATTCCAAAGATTAAGAGAGGTTAACTTAAAGGTAAAGGGTTTTCCAATAAGAGGTGTTATTTTGATATTCAAAGAAAAATGGCATTTTTTGAGATAAATGATCGGATGTTTATTTCATTATAAAGAGGAAGGTATGCCGTTAATAATGGAACACAACATCAGCCAAATGGCCGCCACGACCACGCTTACAGGACCATATCCTTTTCATGAAATTTTCCATAACAAAATCGCAAAGTGGCTGCCCTATGTCCTCGATAGCCTCACGAATTCCATCTTTGAGGTCTTGAATCGACGCTGGGCTGTTGACGTAGACCTTATCTTTCACGTGGCCCCAAAGGAAGAAGTCGCAAGGTGTTAAATCACAAGATCTCGGTGGCCAATTGTGATCACCTCTTCGAGAGATAACACGGTCCGGAAACTTTTCCCGTAAAAGATCGATGGTTTCATTGCTTGTGTGGCACGTAGCGCCGTCTTGTTGAAAGTAAACGTTGTCCAGATCAATACCATCCAATTCCGGCCATAAAAAATCATTAATCATCTCTCGATAGCGCAAACCATTGACCGTAACTGTTGCTCCAGCCTCATTTTCGAAAAAGTAAGGTCCAATGACCCCGCCGGACCATAAACAGCACCAAACAGTCACGCGTTGAGGATGGAGAGGCTTTTCAACAATAACTCTTGGGTTTTCCGAGCCCCAGATGCGACAGTTTTGCTTGTTGACGTAGCCTCCGAGGTGGAAATGGGCCTCATCAGTCAAAATGATTTTTCGATGAAATTCCGGATCATTTTCATGCATTTCAAGGACCCAATCAGCAAAGACACGACGTTGTTGTTGATCAGCCGGCTTGAGTTCTTGTGTTAACTGAACTTTATAAGCCTTAAGACCCAAGTCTTTATGCAAAATACGGTGTAATGACGTTAGTTTGTGGAATGCCTAATTCCAAAGAACGACGAGGAATGGACAAACCTGGGTTTTCTTCAACACTTTGGGCTACAACAGCAATATTCTCAGTTGTTCTTGAGCGTGCACGGGTTTTATTCTTCAGATCACTAACTTGTCCCAACAGCTCGAATTTGTCCACCAATTTCTGTATTGCGGTCCGACAAGGTGCTTCACGACGACCCAAAAATGTTTTAGTTTTACGAACCGTCTCTGCCAAATTTTCACCATTTTTATAGTGAATTTTAATAATTTCAATGCGTTGTTGAAGCGTGTATCGTTCCATTTTTATTAATGGCGTAGTTTCTACTTGTCAAATGTCAAAAAATTACAGCTTCAAAAGTGACAGCTACCGAAATAGCGGGCTATTCAAAATAACACCTCTTATTGGAAAACCCTTTACAACTTAACAAAACAGAGTTTCTAAAGAAAGAAACGGAATTCTTGGGTTATATCGTAACGACCGAGGGTATCAAACCCAACCCGAACAAAATTTCTGTAATATTAAACCATAAATTACCCACAACAACCAAACAAATTAAATCTCTTCTGGGTATCACCAGGTATTACCAGAAATTTATAAAAGATTATGGCAAGGTAGCCAAACCCATGACAGCCTTTCTTAAAAAAGGGGCAAAAGTAAATATAAATAACTCCGAATACATAGAAAGCTTTCAAAAATTTGAAAAATCTTCTTGTATCCGATACAATCTTAAAATACCCCGATTTACAAAAAAAATTTATTCTCACCACGGACGCATCTAATTTTGCGATTGGCGCCGTTCTCAGACAGGATAACCACCCAGTGTGTTTCGCTAGCCTTACACTTACCGAACACTAAACCGGTTATTCAACGATTGAAAAAGACCAATTGGCTATGGTATGGTCAACACAATATTTAGACCGTACCTTTACGGACGGAAATTTACAGTTAGAACTGACCATCGACCTCTAGTTTGGCTAAGTTCACTAAAAGAACCAAATGCCAAACTGCAAAGATGGAAGGTCAAACTGGAAGAATATAATTTCGAAATCGAATATATAAAGGGCAAAGACAATCAAGTCGCCGATGGACTTTCAAGAATGGAAGTCTATTTTACCGAAAATGAAATAAATCCCATTGTTAATAGAACTGAAGAATATTTAGACGAACAATCCATTATAGCTACAATCCACAGTGCAAATGTGGATAGCAGTAGTCATATTCCGATTGTAGAAACACCCATTAATATTTATAAAACTCAAATAATCCTAAACAATACAGAAAATGCAAGTAATCATAGAATTTATAAGTAATTTAAAAAGAATAGAATTGTTATTGAGATAAAAAAACTTTAATGAAAAACTGATTTTAGACTTAATGAAAAAATTTATTCCTCCCAAAGAAATTTTTGGTATCTTTTCAAGAGATGACCACCTATTTGCACAATTCCAGGAAGTATATTTAAAATATTTTAGTAAAAACAAATTGTTAAAATTTATCAAATGCACTAAATTTTTAGGAGATCTTGAAGATACAGAGAAAGAATTATTAGTGATATCAAAATCACATAATTCCTTGAATCATAGAGGAATCAACGAAACTTATGAGGGAATCTGAGACGTCTACTATACTCCAAACCTAAAAGAGAAAATCCAAAAATTTATTAACAACTGTGAAGTATGCAATAAATCAAAATACAAACGCCTACCAAATAAAATTCCGTATAAAATAACAGAAAAACCAACAAAAATAAATCAAATATTACATATCGACATTTGGTACGCAAAACATTAATTTAATGTACGTCACTATGATCGATAAGTTCTCGAAACATGTGTCAGTTTACGAAAGCAAACCCAGAACATGGATTTCCTTGTTAAACACTCTAGAAAAAAGATTTGCAACCCTAGGGACTCCAGAACTTATAATTACTGACGGTGAAACTGGCTTTTCATCATTAGCTATTAGGGAATTTTTTTAAAGATAACAACGTTAATATTCATATAACAACACCATATAACAAAACTGGCAATGCAGACATTGAGCGTTTTCACTCAACTCTTAACAAGCATCTACGAACCTTCTCAGCGGATGAAAATAATGCAGATACTTTACGACAAAAAGTTCTCAAGGCCGTTACCATTTACAATAAAACAAAACATTCTTCTACAGAAGAAAGACCTTTAGATTTCCTAAACGGAACAATATCTTGTGACGATTATTCTAGAATAATCGAACTTATTAATAATTAAAAACAAAGAAAGATACGCCAATAAATTAAACAAAAATAGAACAGATATAGATTTTGAAGACGGAAAACAATTATATCTCAAAAATAGAACAAATAATAAATTAAAACCCGTTTATACAAAATCTAATCCAGTAATAGTCGATCAAGACCACTTTAGGTTAGGTTAGGTTAAAGGGGGTGATAATACGACAAGTCGCATCATCGCACTCGGATCTCAAGGGATCCATTGTGGTCCCCAGGGTAGGTGAAGTGAAAGAGGATGGGTGAGGAAGGCATTTGGTATGGAACTTAGGTGTGGGTATAGGGTGCCTCCCTGAACCACCCTGAACTATTGATAAATTTCAGGATGTTCCTTAGTGGCAGAGACGAGATGTCATTCAGTTCTTCAAAGAAGTACTCTCCGAGGGCTATTTTTCTGGTTCTTACTAAACTAGGGCATTCACAAAGGAAGTGATAAGAGCCCTCCTCCGCCTCTTCATCTTGACACCCTCTACATAAGTCAGATGAGCTGATGCCCATTCTCTGCATGTGGGTTCCCATTGAGTTGTGACCTGTTAGTATTCCAACCAAAAGGGATAGTTGAGGTCTGTTCAGTTCGAGAAGGAAGTCAGTCTTTTTCTTAGAGAGGTTCGGCCATAGATTCCTCGAGACCCGACAAGTATCAATTGCTGACCATCTATCTATCGATTGCGGCTTCGAGGAAAAATTTGTGAATTCTGCCTTTTTCTAATTCTAGTGGCATGAAAACGGAGGGAACAGTTTGGCTAAGATCGAGAGAAGATCCTATTTTGGCCAGTTTATCCGCCATTTCGTTTCCATTTATGTCACGATGTCCTGGGACCCATCGAAGGGTAACTGTATTTGATGCACTGAGTAATTTTAACTCGTTACGACAACGGTCTACTAGTTTAGACTTTATGACAATTGAAGCAATGGATTTAATTGCCGCCTGACTACCAATGAAGATATCAATGTTTCTATTAGCTTATTCAAAAGCGACAAGACTTCTTGCCGCCTCGAAAATTGCAAGCACTTCCGCTTGGAAAACACTGCAAAAATCTGGTAGTTTTATTGATCTATTTAGGGGAGGGTTATCTGAGAAGAGGCCTGACCCTACCCCCTCAACCGTCTTCGAACCATCTGTAAAAAACCGAAACATGATTAGCGTTTATGACCCGGTTTGCCGCCCAGAGTTCCCTTGAGGGGATATCTGTGAGAGCCACTTGGTTGAAATCAATGTGCGGAGAAGTGTAGTCTGTTTGAATGTCTTTGTTCATGTAAGTCGTTATGGTTTTGTGCCCATAGTTTCCTCTTACCCAATTGTTGCATTGGTTAAGTCTTAAAGCACTATTGGCCGCCACTTCCTTTGTAAATAAGTCAAGTGGGGCTAGTGAAAGAAATGTTCCTAGGGCTGCGGTTGGAGTAGTTTTCATGGCACAAGTAGTGCCAATATATGCCATTCTTTGAATTTTTGTCATAATTTTTAGATTGGTTGCCTTTTCTAGGGCTGGCCACCAAACCATACATGCGTATCTGGAGCGGAGTCCCATTTATTGTGGGAGGATCTATATTCGGAATATTATGTTTTCTTGTAAACAAAACCAGTTCCGTCTTAAGTGGATTAACATTTAGTCCGCAAATACTGGCCCAGTTACTGAGCTTGTCAAGAGATGTTTGTAAAAGCTCAAACAGTGTAGGTATAAATTTACCTGACGCCATTATCACGATGTCGTCAGCATAAGCAACGACCTTGACGCCGCTTAGACTGAGTTTAGCTAGAATCTCATCAACGATCAAAAGCCACAGCAGAGGAGATAAAATCCCTCCTTGGGGAGTACCTCTGCATGTCCTAACTTTCAGCTTGCTTTGACCCATTTCTGCATTTATGAGTCTTGTTTGGAGCATAGAGTCTATCCAATTCGAAAGAATCGGATCATTGCCGAAAGAGTCCAGGGCTCGTCGAATTGCGCAACTTTCAACGTTATTGAACGCCCCTTCTATATCCAGGAATGCTCCCAAAGTAAATTCTTTGAATTGGATTGATTGCTCAACCGTGCCGACCACTTCATGAAGTGCCGTCTCAACGGATTTGCCCTTCATATACGCATGTTAGGCCCGTGAGAGGACACTTACATCAGGTTTTAGGCGAATGTGCGTATCTATTAGTCTTTCTAAAGTCTTAAGAAGAAAGGAGGAAAGGCTTATAGGCCTGAAGTCTTCCTGAGCTTAGCTGCATCATTTGTAGACTCAATGTCTGTACAGAATTTCCGCCAGGCTGCTCTTTTCGCATAGGTAGTTCGGTTTTTATACAAGTTTTTACTGATCTTGTAAAGATCCCAGTCGGCAGGTTCGTTACTGTATTTTGCTCTATTGAAAAGCCTCCTTGAGTGTTTCCTGAGAATAGATAGCTCTTTGGACCACCAAACGGGGTTGGGCTTACCTTTTCCTTTGGAAATGGGGCATGAGCTTTCATAAGCATCATTTCAAGACCACGTTGAGAACAATAAAAAATGTAAATTTTACAAAAACCAAATTAAAAGAGTCTACAAGTATGAAGATACATAAAGTATATATTTTTTTTTTCCAGATGACAATGACTATCTTACTTTTTGTACTGACAGTAAAAGTTACACCAATAGTAGCAACTCTAACAATGAATAGACTGACAACTAGTAACGGACACTCTATTATTAACATGGGACAGACAGAAATAATTAACAGTATTAAAACAATAATTCATATCATCAATACCCACGATATAAGACTTACTATAGATGCAATAGAAAGTAATGTCCAAAATTTACGAATTAATAACGACCCATTAATTAGGAAACAAATAGAAACATTAAGAGCTAAGTTAATAACGATAGAACCACCAGAAAGGCAGAAGAGAGGTCTAATTAATATAGTAGGACACGCAAGTAAATTTCTTTTTGGTACGATGGACGACGAGGACAGAAAAGAAATAACAGAACACCTCAGTGTATAGTAGAAACAAATAGCGAAAACATAGTTAACACAGTAAACAAACAAATACAAATTAAAAATAACTTAAATGAAAGCATTACTCATCTTAAAAACACTATAGAAGCTGACAGATTACAGTTAACAAAAGCTTTTGCAGAATTAACAGAGAACGAAAAACGTTACATGTTAAAACAAATCAAATTAGACCAAATACTTAGATTAAATAATATGTTAGAAGAAAAAATTAATCAAATTATAGATAACATTTCTTTAGCCAAACATGGACTAATACATCCCAGTTTACTGACGACAACAGAAATAATTAACATGAAAATAGACTTCTTGAAGCTTAAAAATATTAAAGTAGGAGCACTTAAATACAAAACAAAAACATTAATTCTAGCAATACAAATCCCAGATAGTTACGAACAAGTAGATTTAAACTTTATAACCCCTATCCCAAATAAATTCAATCTTGAAGCTGTTTTTGAAGAATATTTTAATTTTATAGAAATAAATAGAAAATAGAAAAATGTACCATTATCTAAAAGATGTTCAGTATAAAAACGAATTAAAACCTGTAAATAACTGTATCACAAATAAAAATTTTACTCTCAAAGAAAATCAGTTAACAGAAATTAAAAAAAACTTGATGAAAGCACTATAATATGTTAAAAATATTAAAACTGACAAAAATTGTAAATGGATGTGATGACAGAGATATTAACCTAGAAGGAAATTACCTAATAATAATTAATAATTGTACTATTCTTATAATTATTTAAGGAATCAATATCTAATAAAAATGAGATATTTATAGAAAGATTTTATTATAAAGAATTTCAAAACCTTAATTTTACTAAAGCACTAAATTTTGAAGAAGTTGCTCTAGAAAAATTTATAAATCTTACACCAATTAAACTACTTAAAATTCATAAAAATGTACAATATGTAATTGGTTCAGCAATAATTATCCTTTCATTAATTGTAATTTTAATATTTGTAAATATTGTAAGAAAACATAAAAAAACTTATTATTTCAATCAAAAATATAAAAGAGGAAAATTGTCAAACTTTACAAGGAAATTATAAAAAAAGCTGATTCTTCGGAGAAGAATCTTAAGGGGGGAGGAGTTACGTCAGAGACTCCACCCTATATCCCAATCCCGTTATCCCGGACACTCCCCTTTGCCTAACGGCACCTTTGTTAAAAACATAACAGTTTCCCACCATTTTTGCTGACATAGCAAAACGTGTCTCATAAGACACCCCCCCCCCCCCTTTTTTCCCATTGTCCCATATTACGTAGACGAAATATTCATATTTCATTGAAATCAAATGAAATATGAATATTTCATAAGCCAGCACATTCCTTTCCCACGGGAAGCAAACAAATTTAAACTTACCTTTAAGAAATATAATTTAAAATGTAGTCAGTCTTAAATCAACAAGCTATCGGAAAGGTGCAGCCTTGCTTTGGACAGCGGCCTTCCTTTAGTATTTAAATAAAAATTAATAATACTGTTAAGGCAATAATAATAAAAAGATATATAAATAAAAATAAAATTAAAATTAAATAAATAAATACAAAAAAAAATATAATAAAAAAAAACATTTAAGTTTTTTTTAATGAAGCCGCGATACTCGCGACATAACTGGAGCCTTCACGGCGTTATTTTTTGTTTGGACGAGATAAGAGACATGAGAATTTATAACAGTTATAACAGTTTTCGACATTAAAAGTGGGCGTGCGTTAACTAGCTTCGGGCGACTTGAAAAAAAACTCTGGGTGCCACCGGCGGCGGAGGGCCCTGGCCCTGCGGGACCGTATACTTGTATGCACCAAAACTGTTATAATTGGCATGTCTAGAGTCACTTCCATATTTAATACATATTTAAACCCCAAAACCGAAATACTGAAACTAATCCCAAAATTCACAAAATCAATATTCACAAACCGAAAATCCTTAGGGCCAGTTTCACAGTCGACACTTATCGAAATAAGTGGCACTTAAGTTTCCCATATTAGTAGCAATTTAAGCTAAATTTCATAGCAAGCGTAAGTGGAACTTAAGTCACCAACATCCAAGACTTAAGTGCCACTTATTCAGGTTACATTGCACTGTGATATTGAGAATTAATCTTTCACATTCCGCACTTAAGTGTCACTTTTCTGACTGTGAAACTGGCCCTTAATCATATAGATTCCCCATATTTTAAGTAGATAAGTTTGGTGCCAAACTCAAAATGATACACACATTAGAAATAAGAGACTGCATAAGGAGACTTTATATGGACTAGTGCGTTTGTGAATTTGAATTTATGAAAATTAAGATTTGTGGATTTGGGTAATTTGTTCTTGTGGATCATAAATATGTGGGGCTTTTGAAAGTGTGTAGATTTTGGATTCAGGAATTATGTCGGTGTCCCTTATTAAATTTATAAACGGAAAACTCATTTTTCGCACCTTCTGTTTCCGATAAAAGCACACATTACATATAAATCCATCCAATCGGATCTCCAAAGCTTTCCCTTTTAAAGTAATTCAATGTAAAGTAATGTTACAACAACGATAAGCATGTCCATAGCAAATCGTGCCATTTTAAGAAACGTGATACATTATACCAACTCGTTTGAGTCAATCGAATTCACTTCCTTGGCTAACCTCTCAAGTGACACTCAATGCACAAATCAATAACTCTTTTCTCAACTGACTAAGCTATTACTTCGGAAAATAAACCAGATATCCAACACCCAACACCCAATGCTGAATCACAACAAGCAAGCTTAATGGATCCTACAATTTGTAGGTGATAAACCACTATTACACACTTAGAAACTTTAATAATATCTTTAAAGCATCCGGACCCGGACGTTTAGGAGGTATCCGTATCAATTTCCCAACAGGCCAATAAAAAAGCACCATCGCTCTCGCTTCTTCCTTGTTCCTTGTTCCTTATACCATCAACTGGCATGCCTCAAAAGAAATCCTTAAACTGAAAATAAGAAAATGTTAGTTTGGAAAAACCTTCCGCACCATTAATTTTCCTCCTAAGCAATTCCATTGCGGTTTGTGGTATGGTAGTGCGGCCATTACGGTGGCGCTGATGTGTTATGTGGACTGGGGAACTAGAAACTGATGGAACTGGGTGGCTGCCTGTTTTCCTCTGTCGCTTCTGCCAGCCGTGTGAAGTAGCCATGGACATGGAGAAGAACAGACATAACATATTTTTGCCTTGCACATTCTCACGCTACCCGTGATCCTCGTTGGTAGCCTTATCGCTTTTGGGTCGTCTTTTATTGGTGGAACATTTCCTCTTGGCCTGGTCCTCCTATAGAAGAGATGATAAGATTTTTTTCGTAAAACTAAAAAAAAAAAAACCTAATGAACTGGTGATTTCTTTTGTCGATGGCAATTTTTGTTAGTTAATTTGTTCGATGAGGCGTTTTTTTCTGTTTTTCTTCGAACAGGAATTTAAGTTTTATGTTAAACATCCTAACAGGATGCTCGATAGACTTGACCCAATAACTAGAGTCATTTCATCGTAACTTTACGATATATGATGTGATTTCTATTAATAAGAGGTGTTATTTTGATATTCAAAGAAAAATTACATTTTTTGAGATAAATGATCGGATGTTTATTTCATTATAAAGAGAAAGGTATGCCGTTAATAATGGAACACAACATCAGCCAAATGGCCGCCACGACCACGCTTACAGGACCATATCCTTTTCATGAAATTTTCCATAACCACATCGCAAAGTGGCTGCCCTATGTCCTCGATAGCCTCACGAATTCCATCTTTCAGGTCTTGAATCGACGCTGGGCTGTTGGCGTAGACCTTATCTTTCACGTGGCCCCAAAGGAAGAAGTCGCAAGGTGTTAAATCACAAGATCTCGGTGGCCAATTGTGATCACCTCTTCGAGAGATAACACGGTCCGGAAACTTTTCCCGTAAAAGATCGATGGTTTCATTGCTTGTGTGGCACGTAGCGACGTCTTGTTGAAAGTAAACGTTGTCCAGATCAATACCATCCAATTCCGGCCATAAAAAATCATTAATCATCTCTCGATAGCGCAATCCATTGACCGTAACTGTTGCTCCAGCCTCATTTCCGCACCAAACAGTCACGCGTTGAGGATGGAGAGGCTTTTCAACAATAACTCTTGGGTTTTCCGAGCCCCAGATGCGACAGTTTTGCTTGTTCACGTAGCCTCCGAGGTGGAAATGGGCCTCATCAGTCAAGATGATTTTTCGATGAAATTCCGGATCATTTTCATGCATTTCAAGGACCCAATCAGCAAAGACACGACGTTGTTGATGATCAGCCGGCTTGAGTTCTTGTGTTAACTGAACTTTATAAGCCTTAAGACCCAAGTCTTTATGCAAAATACGGTGTAATTACGTTTGTGGAATGCCTAATTCCAAAGAACGACGAGGAATGGACAAACCTGGGTTTTCTTCAACACTTTGGGCTACAACAGCAATATTCTCAGTTGTTCTTGAGCGACGTGCACGGGTTTTATTCTTCACATCACTAACTTGTCCCAACAGCTCGAATTTGTCCACCAATTTCTGCATTGCGGTCCGACAAGGTGCTTCACGACGACCCAAAAATGTTTTAGTTTTACGAACCGTCTGTGCCAAATTTTCACCATTTTTACAGTGAATTTTAATAACTTCAATGCGTTGTTGAAGCGTGTATCGTTCCATTTTTATTAATGGCGTAGTTTCTACCCACTACTACTGTCAAAAAATGACAGCTTCAAAAGTGACAGCTACCAAAATAGCGGGCTATTCAAAATAACACCTCTTATTGGAAAACCCTGTATATGAGCAAATTAACTGTTCGTACAAAAATCGATATCGGATTTCTGTTAAATATGCCAAAATTCTGTCTTCTTTTAGCGTGGATTTTTTTCATAGCTTAACTGTTAGTGATTCTATGAACGACTTACTAAATCAAATTACATTTGATCTCAAATCGGCTTCTTAAATTAGTCTCTAATGAATGGTTACTTAAAATCTGGAGCCACTGACGATGTGTTCGTTGTCAACTGACCCATTGAACATTTCATCGCTATTGACTGATGATTGTAGAATCGTGTCACTTTTCAAAAATTATAATATCGAAAAATATTCAATCAGTTACATATATACAGGGTGATTCGTATAAGGTGTGACAAAAAGCTCGAGCGTGTAGGTTGGTTTGAGACCCGAAAAAAAACGTATAGGAGGGGGTCTATTTCCCCCATCTAACCAGAAGAGGCAATTTTCTAAAAAAATTACTTAAAACATAAACAAAATTATTAAAAACAACGGTTGAACTCATTATGCCATGCTATACCTTTCTGTAAAGCCAGAAATCTCTTATATTATTTTCTTCTTAAATTAAGTTATTTCAGTAAATAGTTTTTGAAAAATTAATTTTCAAACTAAAAATTAAAAAAAAATTTGTTCAAACTTATTTTGTTCTTAATTTTACGTATTAAGTAGTATTTTTGGTTTCAATTATCAATGCTCTTATTAATTTTTAGTCAAACACCAAAAACCGGATGCTAAAATCTCGTCTAGTTCTTTAGAAAATTGATAACAACAGAAATAAAATTCCATCAATTTGACTAAAATCCGTAGCTTAAGTTGTTTTAAAGATCCAATTTCCATTACGTAGGTAGTAAAATAGATTTAGTTATTTTCAAACAAGACATTTAAGCGACCGGTTTTCTGTTTTTGGCTAAAAACTAATAAGATCTTTGAATTCTGAAAACAAGTAGATACTAATACTCAATTACGTAATAAAGGTAATTTTTTTTAGAAGAATAGAACTTTGAAATGGAATAAAACAAAGATAGTTTTTTTTAAATTGACATGAAATTTACTTTATTCGAAAGATAATCTTCTGGCATTATAATATTTAAATATGATTTCTGACATATGACCGCCACGGCTGGCTCGGACGTAGTCTAATCATGAGGTCCAATTTTCAATGACTTTATGCAACATTTGTGGCCATATATCGGCAATAACGCGGCGAATGTTGTCCTCCAAGTGGTTAATTGTTTCGGGCTTATCGGCGTAGACTAGCGACTTGACATATCACCACAGAAAATAATCAAGCGGTGTTAAATCGCACGATCTTAGAGGCCAATTCACGGCTCCGTAACGTGAAACTACTATAGGGTGATTTTTAAGCTGGTTTGGTTTTGGCAACACTGGTTTTGACAGCTGACGTGTGTTTAGTACCTTGTGTCACTGTCAAACAGCTTCAGTTTGGTTTGCAATTTAACCATGGATCGTCTTACAAATGAACAACGCTTGCAAATTATTGAATTTTACTATCAAAATTCGTGCTCGGTTCGAAATGTTCATCGCGCGCTGCTTGTGTTCAGCGATGAGGCTCATTTTGGTTGAATGGGCAAAATTGCCGCATTTGGAGTGAAGATCAGCCAGAAGCATTGCAACAGCTACCAATGCATCCCGAAAAAGCCACTGTTTGGTGCGGTTTATGGGCCGGTGGCATTATTGGGCCTATTTCTTCAAAGATGATGCGAATCGCAGCGTTACTGTCAATGGTGAACGCTACCGAGGGATGATAACAAACTTTTTTTTGCCCGAAATGGAAGTTCTTGACTTGCATGATATGTGGTTTCAACAAGACGGTGCCACATGCCACACAGCACGCGAAACAATGGCGCAATTGCGAGGCGAGTTTGGTGAACAGTTAATTTCACGTTTCGGGCCGGTCAATTGGCCGCCTAGATCGTGCGATTTGACACCATTAGATTATTTTTTGTGGGGGTATGTCAAGGCTAATGTCTATAGGGACAAGCCCGCTTCGATTGACGCACTGGAAGCCAACATCCATGCATTCATTCGTGAGATACCGGCCGATATGTGTGAAAGAGTATGCCAAAATTGGACTCAGCGGATGGGCTACCTGAGACGCAGCCGCGGTCAACATTTGCATGAAATTATCTTTAAACATTAAATTGCAAGGTTCAAACTATCGATTCAAATAAATATTTTATTCATTTTTTCGAATTTTTTGTGTTTTTTTTTAAAAAAAAGTTCTAAACCTCTTAAAAAATCACCCATTATAAACGTTTCCTTCAATAAATCATTTGTGGCATGAGCTGTGTGACATGTAGTGACGTCTTGTTGAAACAGCTCCTGTACGTCATGGTTGTTCATATGATGAACGAAAAGTCAGTAATCATGGCTCTATGGCGGTCACCATTGACTGTAACGTTCTGGCCAGCATCGTTTTTAAAGAAGTACAGACCAATTATTCCACCAAACCATAAAGCACACCAAACAGTGAGTTCTTGTGGATGTAACGGTGTCTCAACATACACTTGAGGATTATCCATTCAACCAAAAGTGAGCTCAGCAATCGGCAAAGGGATCAACGGTAATCTTGTTTGTGGCCCATTTGGACACAATTTATAAGCGTTTTTCAGGCGTCAGTCTATTCATGTTGAAATGCCAAACCAAACTAAAAATAAACCACTTGACAGCTGACAAAATGGCTGCCAGTTAAAATAGTTTTGCCAACTTAAGGTTCTATACCTCTAAAAAAAACACCATTTATCTTGAAAAAAATAGTTTGACATATTTTTTTAATTATTTTTTCAAACACTATTAACAAAAAAAATTAATTAAAAATAAAATAAAAGAGAAGATTTCTGGCTTTACAAAAAGGTATAGCATGTCATTGTGAGTGCAACCGTTGTTTTTTTAATAATTTTCTTTATGTTTTAAGTCATTTTTTTAAGAAAAACGATTTTTTCCTCGTCTCGACCCAACCTACACGATCTAGCTTTTTGTCACACCTTATGTGAATCACCCTGTATATGTCTCCAACTGAAATCTCTCGTCTTCAAACATTCTTCGTTTTGCCAGTATTGTTATTTTAGTCTGATGATATTTAATTAATTCGAATACTCATATTTTTGTATCATTGAAAAAAAAAAATAATTCAATTATTAAATACATTTTATGAAATATTCGAAACCACAATTTCAATTCACTTGAATGAAAATATAAATTTTTGTGAAAAGCTGTAATTTTTCATTTCATAAATTATTCGGTTAAGGCCTGTTTAAAATTAAATTTTTTTTATTAAAAATAGGACTATTAGCAGTAAAGGACATTTTTTTGTTTATTTTTTTCGACATGCTACCGCTGAGAGAAAAAAAAAATTGCGGAATTTAAAGACTAAGAGCTGCCAGCAAATGTTGGGTAGGTATGTAGGTGCACGCATCGTAATATCTAAAACAAAAGTCTGGCTGGTTTTTTTGTCGTCGGACGGTGGTGGAGGGTTTTTTTTTATTTTTTTTTTTGCATTTACAGATTTCGTAAAAAAAAGGTTTGAATATTGGCTAACGTGGAAGTCAAATTTAAAACACTTATTAATATTTTTGAATCCGTGTGGATATCATTTTCGTTTACGGATTTGTTTTGGAAATTAGAACAGGGGTGATTTTCTTCAGCATTTGAAGAAAAAAAATAAAAAATAACTAAGTTGCAGTTGCAGGTATTTTTAGTTGCTCATAAGAGTTATCGCCACTAAATGCCACTAATACTGTAGAAATGTCACCTTATATAATTTTTACTTGCGATATATGTACATCAGTGGCGGTTCCTCTCAGTTGGCTAGTTTGGCGGCGCCAAACCTAAAATTTCAACTTAAATTTACATCCAACAAACAAATTATTTGTATTAAAACTTAGATACTGAACATTATTTTAAATACAAAAAACATAACATCCCTATGCGTTTAAATCAATATAAACCAGCAAAACCTATTCAAATCACTACAACCCCTACGTGCTATATTAATCCCATAGTCCAATATGGACACCGACCGTCACGTCATACAAAGTATCTCGCTCGTGTTGAGTTGGCTACAAAATCTGCGCCATCAAATCTCATACAAACAACACTATTACTCCCGATGTGCTGTCTCATTCTTTCTTTAAGTACAGACCGAAAAAATATTCAGAAAGGTTGGGCTCTAATAAAAGAGCCAAACTGGGTAGAGAAATGCGAGACAAAATGTAGTATTTGATTTTTATCTTTTTAAGGGGTGATGGTATAAGGCTGAAATTTTGGCAGATGGTAGAAATTACTGATCTTAATATGAATACAAAAACTTATAATTCTAGAATAGCCTTGAACGGTGATAACGGCAATTTTTGAGCGCTTTCACCTATGAACTCATATCTCTTGAGTGCATAAATGGATATCTTTAATTTTAATTAACTTTGCATATAAATAAAATTACGGTTATTTCGATAACTCACTTATTATCCTAAGTGGAATATAATTATCACAATCTTGATTTTAAATTGATCGAAAAATCAAAAAAAATTGCATTGAAATTGGACTATTGCCGACTAGAACCCACCAGTGGAGAAAGAACCCCGTTATCTGAATTGAATGTTTTAATTCGAATTTGATATGGTTGGCTTTAATAAATCATAACTCTCGTTCTACACCTGAGTAAAACCAACATAACACGCTACATTATGTAAAAAAAATCATTGAGGAGGGGCAGGCATTTTTATACTAAAAGGGTGAAAAAGTCACCCCTCAATTGGATTTACAGTATTCTAAATTCAGAAGTTGATGACAAAATTCACAATTTGAAAAAACAAAAAATGCTTATTTATTGCTTAACCTCTTTTCTAAGATTATTTCTTACAATGTTTTACCATCAAGCCCACAAGAGAGGTGCTAGAATTATTTTAAATGTTTTTTTTAGCAAATAAAATGCATTTTAATTAAAAAAAACAGATCGACATAGCTTCATTAATAAATTGATTATTCAAAAAGTTCTGCATTAATATTTAGGATTAAGGTCTTAAAATACTATCATTAAGGCATTTGTTCGATTTGTGACAAAAAATTATCAGTTTTTACATTGAAGCTTTAAAAAAAAAATCTAAAAACAATTTCAGTTAAAGTTGCGGGTATGCAAATTGGTTTAGAGTGAAAAAATCGCTACTTTTGAGCCTAGAAAATCCATAAAAACTTGAATATTAAGAAATAAAAGGTATCTATTATACAGAGTTATGAATCCTAATTTATGCTTCAAATATCCAATAAATAGCATATTTACTGAAAAATAACTTTACTCGATACAAAGAGATGTTATTTATCATTTGGGAATATATACCTACTACTGGACTCGGACGCTTTTTTCGTGAACCGTTTTGGAGTATACTAATAAAATGGAGTGGCTTTAAGTGCTGTGCATCAGCTAATATCTCATGTATTTTGTAGCCAACCCAGAACTCAAGACCAGAAATCGCCCCTGCTGTACATATACATAGATGTAGATAAATGTAGAATGTAGGTACATACTATATGACAAGTTGTGGATTCGTAAACAAATCGATTTCGGGATTTTGGTCAAATTTGATATTACGATAATAGCAAAGGCGAAAAAGTGGGGCTCGCCGAAACGTGCGTCTGTCTGTTCGGCTACAGCCTAATTGGATGGGTCGATTTTCTTTAAGCTTCAAAAAAAATTTTTTTTTTTGAACTCAAGATTTCAAACACAACTAGTAGCTTGACAAAAAGCTATTTTGTTTACATAGGTATCTAAAAGATTCAACAAATTATTCTTATGATCAAAAAGAACGGTAGGTACCTCCTATGTTTAAAATCAGTTCAGGAAAATCTTATTTTACCCCAAAATGACTTCTACGAATTTGATAAAAAATTGTGTGTATATGTCGAATTAAGTAGGATCTATTATTAAATATTTTTAAATTTTACCACTCTTAACAGTACCTTTATAGAACTAGAACTTCTATTTTTATTTTTGACTAAATCACTATCCGATTAACCAATAAAAATAAATTTTCTATACAGAAGATTGTAATATGTTTAAATAATTTATTACATATCAAATTTTTCATAAAAATAATTTTTTGCAAATATAAAATTCTTTTTGAAAATTTGTTATTTCAGAAACGGGTGGAAATTAAGATTAATAAAAGAAATCAAATGGTATGCATCGCGTTGGGTTTGAAAGTATCTATTTATTATAAATTGTTTTTATTTAAAAAAAAATTTACAGTTGTATAGGTACCTAAACTCAAATAATACTTCCTTCACTTTAACTAAACTATGTTCTTGGCAGGGGGATAAAATATAAGCTCTCATAACTAATTTATTTTAGACTATAGAAATAATTTACATAGTAAACATGAGCTTACATGTTCAATAGGTAGGTAGGTAGAAATGGCGCCCAACGAGCCAACTAGCTCACTGGCCCAATTAGCGCAAAAAGCGCCGTTTTGTTGCCATAACTGGATTGAACCTATGGTTGGCAATGTGTTTGTGGAACAACAATCTAATGCCCCGAGTTAGACAGCCACATTCCGAATTTCGTCTCAGAGCCATTTCGTCGCGTTTAAGTAAGAGGTCAAGTCTTTGATCTTCAGTTCGAAAAGTTCGTCAAGGTCGTCAAAGAAAGCCTTCCCAAGTGATTGTATCCTAAAACGGGCTAGAGCAGAGACAAAGGAAGTGAACTAATATTTCCTTTTCTTGCTGGTTCGCACAGCTACGACAATGGGTTTTGTAAGAAATACCCAGTTTCTCCGCATGCTCTCCTATTGGCCAGTGCCCGGTGCATGTTGAAACGACCCTGGCAATGTCTAAAATAGAGCCACATCTTTCTAGATATAACACAGTTGCTTAGACTGCTCCACCTACGATTGGATTCGGTGAGAAAAATTAAAAGTATAGGTATTGCCCTTCATAACACCGAGAGAAATGTATAAACTCTTTCCGCAAGTGAGCTATGAAGGGCTGATCCTTACCTAGCTAGTTCGTCTGCCGGCACATTTCCTTCAATGCCATATCCACCCGGTACCCAGATAAGAATGGCACTAAGATTGACGTTCAGGCTTGCAAGCTCATCCCGGCATTGCTGGACCAATTTTGAGGATGATGTAGCCGCAGCAATGGCCTTAACAACCGCCTGACTGCCTGTCAGAATTGCAGTATTTTGTCTTTGGTTGGTATGAGTATTTTACATGCTTCCCTAATAACCAGTAATTCTGCCTGAAAAACGCTAGCATATAGTCAGGAAGTCGAAAAGATTTGGAGATATTTAAGGGCTCAGAGAAGATTCTTGAACCAACACCACACTCCATCCTTGAGCCGTCAGTGTAGATAGTTGTGTCGAAGTCTATCGGTACGAAGTCATCCTTCCAATCCTCTCTAGATGGAATTTTAACTTTAAAATCCCCCCCGATACTCAAAGTAGGGGTGCAGTAGTCGGTAGGAGTCGAAAACATATCATTGAGAATCAAATTTGCGATATTGCCATGACTATAGGGTTTGGCAAACCGATTCGATTCTTTCAGTCCTATCGCGCTGCAAAATACCAGATATTTATAATGTAAATAGAGTGGGGAAAGAAAACGCTTAAGGCATCCGTTGGGCAAGATCTTAAGGCCCCTGTGGTAGCAACACTAGCTGGTCTTTGAATCTTGTTAAGCTTATTGATGTTGTATGCCTTGGTTAGTTCAACACTTTAATACGACTAATGACCAGGTATAATGTGTTTCAAACAAATTTGTTTCTAAGCAAAACTAAAAAGTGCAAAATACCACATTCTTCATGCTTCGTTGAACTAAATTCTGCATTAGTTTATTTTTTTTTGTATTTAGAAACTTGCATAGAATTTGAAATAGCAGTTATTTTCTACCTGTTAACTGTCAGAATTTTTAATCAGACGTCAGATTTGATAACAACAACCAGGAAATATGAGGGACTCTTTAAAATTATTATTTTTAATTATTTTGAGTTTCGAGACTTTTAACTCTCAAATCAAATTTCTATATCAGATTGCATCTTAAACTAATTTTCAATATAATAATATCAAAGTCATAGCACAAATTCTATGGTTCTTATCCCTTGGAATAAATTCCTGATTTTTACAACGTTTTTATTTAGTTTTAAAATTGTGCAACATTAAATTAAATTAAAAAATATAACTTTTCATATCTTTATAATGCAGCCACTTTTTGTTACTTCTACTGTAGTGTGGTGCTCATGGATATTAAGTTAATCATTTGAAATCATAGTTTAATGTTTTGGTTAAATGTCACTTTGTCTGGTGTCTTTCTGTATTTTAAGCGAGCAAAATAATAGCAGTTTTATCGTCAAGTTCAATTTAAAATATTGTGTTTCCTTCAATTATGATTTGGATGTTATAAAAAGTAAGCTCTTACTTCCATTCATTTCATTTCAACCGAATTTGTTTAAAAAATTAATAATTTGTTCTTATGAAGTTGGGTGGTGGTAAACACTGCATGTCACAAAGGCGCCAACTCATTAACAACCTGATTACGGACGGCAACTCCTATGAGGAAGGTCAGGAACTTTTTGGGTGTTGGGCGAAAATGGCAAGAAATAACATAAAATTTGAGGGAAAAGCGGAAACACGGTGGCGTAAAAAAGTTCTTACCACATCTTACATAAATCGTGTTGTTCGACTTTCAAGAATGCATCCTACTGCTGCAGCTACACAGATTGTGGGTTAACTTGATTTGCCATGCGGTTTCCATATTGTAAGAAGACGATTGAGGGATCATAACTTGAATGCTCGCAGTCCAAGAAAAGTCCCACTTCTGAAGAAAACGCCCATAGCCAAAAGAATAAAGTTTGCGAGAGATCATTCGGGATGGTCTCCTGAAAAATGGAGGAATATTCTTTGTACTAACGAGATTAAAGTTGTACTTTAAGGTGGTAAAGTATCTCGACAGTATGTAAGACAATCACCAAATACCGAATATGATCCTAGATACACCACCAAAACGATAAAACACGGATGATCTAGTACCATGGTATGGGGACGCTTCTAATACTATATAGTTGGTCCAATATATTGGATCAAAAGTATAAATTAATCAACACTCGTATGTGGAAATTTTGCAGAAAATCATTCTACCATATGGAGACTTCAAAATGCCGCTTAAATGGGTCTTTTAGCAGGATTATGACCCGAAGTACACCAGCAGAATATCTAAACAACATTTTCAGGACTAGAAGAAGTCTAGGAGTGGCCTGCTCAGTCTCCGGACCTCAATCCCATTGAAAATCTTTAGGCGGACATAAAAAAAGAAGATTCGAATGCCAAAAAAAAAATAACAAAATTGTTATTGACCGTAGTTCAGCAGGTTTGGAGATAAATGTTACCGCAGAGATGTGAGTGGGTTTTCGACTAAATGGAGCGTCGTTACGAAGCTGTGTTAAAAAAAAAAATTGTGTGAGTGCCGGGACTCACCGTTAATAGATATGTTTAAACATCAACGTGCGCGGATTCAAAACGGACTTGTTTTTGCTTGAAGGGGATCTTAAGATTTTTTTCACTGAACGCACCCACCCTAGTATGCAGATCGTAACGTTGCACACCGTAACGTTGAACGACGTAACGTTGCACACGAACGTTCACGTTTTTTTTTTACTCTTCCGCCAGCATAGATGTTTACACATGTATAATGGTCATTCTACTAAATACTAACTAAAATTACAATAAATTGAACTTTTTGAACACTAATTTGGACTTAATTATACACAATGGAACAACCACTGCTATTATTTTCGAATATATTTTGTTTTTGTATAGTTACGAAATGGTGTTTTTTTTTTAGACGTGTGGTTGTCAATTTGGCAGTACTTTTTTCGGAGTTGGTCGTTTTGATAGTTGTCACTTTATTTATGCTCAATTTAGTTTGCCATTTCATAACTAATAGATTTATTTCTGAAAAATGGTTCGGATCCGTTCAATATTCGATGAAGTTCATTTTTGGTTGAATGGGTACGTTAATAAGCAAAATTGTCGTATTTGGAGTGATCATAATAAACAAGCCATTGTTGAGACGCCGCGCCGCGGGCCTTTACATCCTCAAAAAGTCACTGTTTGGTGTGCTCTATGGGCAGAGGGAATCATTGGTCCATTTTTCTTCAAAAATGAAGCCGGCCATAATGTTACTGTCAATGGGGAACCTTATAGATCCTGAATTAGAGGATGTTGATGTGGACGACCTTTGGTTCCAACAAGATGGCATTATCTCGCGTCCTGGGCCTGTAACGTGGCCTATAAGATCGTGCGATTTAACACCTCTGGACTATTTTTTGTGAGGTTATATGAAGTCGCTTGTCTACACAGATAAGCCCAAGACGATTGACGGCTTGGAAGAGAATATTCGGCGTGTTATTGCCGACATACGGCCCCAATTGCTGCAAAAAGTGGTCAAAATTTTGGAATTTATTCCAGCCAGCAGCGGCGGCTACTTGCCCGAAATCATTTTTAAAACATAATGCAAAACCCTTATCTTTATAATAAACCTAAATTCTTGGCCATAACATTAAATTATATGCGTTTTATTTCTTCTTGAAAACCACACGTCTAAAAAAAATACCCTTTATATTTGATCAATAAATTATTATCATTCAATTTATAAAAAAAAAATATTTCAAGCAAAAGTAAAAAGCTTTACCAACAATTATTTCTAAAATCAAACTTCTCTTGATTTTTCATTTTTGTCTATACTTATTTTTCGTTGCACTGCTATTTTTTTGCCTGCAGCTGTATACCTAATGCCTCTGCACGACAGAGGTCAGGCACTTTTCACAATAGTTTGATTGCACTATTTGTAGGTAAAATGAAATCTTATAACTGTAGAAACATATTTCACGTGAAACAGCAACAAAAATAATCAGAAATAAAAACAAAACTTAACTACATTCACAAGTCAATGATAACAAAAAGGCCAATTTTGTGTACCTATGAAAAACTAATAACTGCGCCCCACCACCGTCTCTTTTTGAAACCCTTTCTATACGATATGGTTTGCAACAAAAAAAAAAACACCCAAACTGCTTTATCTTCACTGTGGCCTTAACCTGGTTCGTCATTTTTTAGCTTAAAAATATATTACAAAAAATTGGCTTTCCTAGGTAGGTATACCTACTATTGCCAAAAGACACGTCAAAACCATTAAAAAATATATTTGGGTAATAGACCTACGTATACCTACGTATACCTACTACATATGTAGTTACCTAACTCATTTTCTTTTCTTCAACATCGTCACGAATTGTTCCACCTCGCAAAGAAAGGCCCGGAAATTTCATTCTATCCGACCAAAAGTGGTTCCTTAAAGAAAATTAAAGCATAAAGTTGGCAAGAAATTGCTCTTCCAAGATGCCCCAGGCGGTGATTGCAACTTTCGACGTCTCTCCTTTATGCAATCTTGGTCTCACATACTTGTGTGTGTCTGAGCACATTGCAACAGCTTACATAAGTTCCTATTGGATACACAAACACATACACATAAATACTAATACATATATCAAAAAAAGGAAGCACATGCAACTGCCGGATATGTTTTAAAGTAATTCATGCTACCCTGGGGGTAAAATGAAACTCACTGTGAAAAGTTTCTTTTTCAAGTTTTTCACCGGAAATTGCTTCGTCTGACTTGAGGGGGTAAAAATTTAGGTACCTACCCGTGCATCAGCGTAGCGAGAGTGTGTGGGTTTTCTTAAAAACTCTGCTGTCATTCTTTTGGAGCTTTCTGCAGCGTTAAGTAGCGCACTATTATTTTATTGCAATTTATTTTTACCATCACACTACTATGCGTGGTGAAATAGGTACTTTCTGAAGCTGGTAATTATCTGAAAATGGTAATGGGTAGATAATAATCGGGGGGAATTTATTAAAAGTTCCTCCATGGGTTTTTTTTTTGTCAAAACATTATTTTTTTTTGTCCAAGAGACAATCAAAATAAAATAGCTCATGTTTTTATGGTGGAATTAAGAATTATGTATGTATTAAACATTTTGGAAAAGTTTAGAACTCTTCGCAGGTTTTGAAAATGCAGTTTCAAGCCAACATATGAGTTAAGTAATGAAAAGAAAATTCAAGGAATGTGTGCACTAAAAGTAGTGCAAAGGTACCTAAACCTATAATTATGTAGGTAAAGGTTATCTCAGGGTTTAAGGAGGACACCTGATTGTCCCATCATCGGAAATTAAATATGTCTTGTTTACATGCGATTCGTTTCTTTTAATTTTTATTTCTGCTAATTTTCTGTTCGAAAGACCCAATCATAAAGTGTGTTTTATTTTAGAACTTTGAAATGGAATAAAACAAAGATTATTTTTTTAAATTGACATGAAATTGACTTTATTCGAAAGATAATTTTCTGGCATTATAATTTAAATATGATTTCTGGCATATGACCGGCACGGCTGGCTCGGACGCATTCTAATCGTGAGGTCCAATTTTCGATGACTTTATCCAACATTTGTGGCCGTTTATCGGCATTAACGCAGCGAATGTTGTCCTCCAAGTGGTCAATTGTTTCGGAATTATCGGCGTAGACTAGTGACTTCATATATCTCCACAGAAAATAGTCAAGCGGCGTTAAATTTCACAATCTTGGAGGCCAATTCACGGGTCCGTAACGTGAAAATATGCGGTTAACAAACGTTTCCTTCAATAAATGATTTGTGGCACGAGCTGTGTGACATGTTGCGCCGGCTTGTTGAAACCACAGCTCCTGCACATCATGGTTGTTCAATTGATGAACGAAAAAGTCAGTAATCGTGGATCGTAGCAGTCACCATTGACTGTCACGTTCTGGCCAGCATAGTTTTTATTAAATTTTAAATATTTGAATTATTAATTATTCCACCAAACCATCACACAACATACATTTGAGGATTGTCATCACTCCAATTACGACAATTTTGCTTATTAACGTATCCATTCAACCAAAAATGAGCTTCACCGCCGAACGAAATTCGCTTATGAAAATTGGGATGAACGGCAGTCTTTTTTTGGGCCCATTTGGGCACAATTTGGAAGCGTTATTCATGCGTTAGTCTATTCATGTTGAAATGCCAAACCAAACTAAAAATAAATCACTTAACAGCTGACAAAATGGCCGACATATATGTATGAATTTAAATCAATAAACATAACTAAAACCATAATTAGTGCGAGTAAATAATGTGCCTAAGATATCTCTTAAACTATAAACATCGAATTTGGTTTTGGAGTTCCCCAAGGCAGTCACATTGGACCTATTCTATTTATAATTTTTTCAATGACATACAGGCTGCTATCTTCTGCAGTAAGACTTTGATTTTCGCTGATCATTTCAAACTAATTTATGATTTCAAAAGGTCTAATATGGTAATCTGTTTCTACAACATGATATTGATCAGTCAACACAACAATCGGTCCCACAAAACAAATATGTAGATACATAATTACATCCAGCACTAGTGCACAACAACAACTAAAAAATCTCAGTCAAATCATTCAGCATCCACACAAATTACTAAAGAAGAAAAAAAAATAAACACCATAATCCCAAGGACTAGCAAATACTTCCTTTTTCCTTTCCTCATCATCATCTCTAACAGCCTCGAACTCGCGTAGGCTTAATCGTTGTGACATTGTGTAAGGAGCTCCCCGCATAATGTACATAGGGATTATAAGCTGATATTATTTCAGATAAATATGACTGATTATCGTTTCTAGGTAACCAGGAGTGGATCATATAATTTATGACGAAAGCTGATGCGAACGAAACCACAGCGAAAAAAATATCAATTATTTAATGTGTCACCAATTGAATAAAAACAAAACAAACCCGAACGCAAAAAAATCACAGAAAGTGACAAAAGAAAGAAACAAAAAATACAAATACGAATACGAATACGAATAGAACTCAAATGTCACTTTTCGCGCACGCAATTAATGTCCCGGGAAAAGAGCGGAGACTTTGTAGCGTGATATGCATTTATAAAAACACGCAATGAAAAACATTTTGAAATTAAATCGCGTTCGCGAGTCGCAGATAAATATCTGTCGTTAGATTGTTTGTGTGAACGCGGTCCGAACCCTTGTGTTGCGATAACTTTCGGAACGAATCTTAAAAATATAGAATCGCTACTAACTTCGGGTACATTCGAAATTTAGTTTTCTTCTGTCTTTCAGAAAAGTTCTTCTTGTCATTCTTTTTGTGCTGACGCTAAAGAGCTCTCGTCTCAAAAAATTAAAGTTGTAAATTTAAAATAATATAAAAGTTTAAATAAAATTGTTTAGTTTCTTTGTTCGCAAAAACGAAGACTTTTTAATTCCACGTCATTGGGGGCTGGAAAGGATAACCAGCACAAAATATATTGGTTATAACTTCTGCAAATAATCTGCTTCAATTATTAATTTCGCTCTGCTTTTCGTTTATGATTTCGGTGTAGCATTTTTCAATGTGATTTTTCGTTTCGCATCAGCAGCGCCGTATTAGTCTTAAAGTGTAACACTATATAGTTCGAATATCGAATCCCTGACACTGCTGGTTAAAATGGGAATACCCTACCTAGACTTGTTTCTTATGTCTGATGCTGATACAGTGACTGCCATTAACATATAGTTAGACCCAGTTTACCCCCACTCCCGAACTAACTTACTCCCAGAGTAAAGCATTTTTACGGCAAGGGCTAGCAATTTTTTAAATTTTAAAGTTCTTAAATCCTTAATCTAAATCTATTTAAGTCTTATAAGAATCCCGTTATGAAATAAAAATTCTAGACTTCATTTTTCGTCTTTATAATCACATAATAACACATCAATAAGACTGCCCCTAAAAACGTTTTTTCCAAAGAATCTAATAGGAGCTACGACGTCAGCTTTTTATATCAAACTAAAAGCTGTTTTAGTTGAATTGTATACACTGCGTTCTTTTTGTACACAAAACTTGCTTGCGTTCATGTTTCTATCGGATTAGCTATTTGATTGGTAATGATGTTTGCAATTTTAAGCCAAGTACGCAGATCAGGAAAAACAAAATTGTATCTCTACAATTTTAATCTCTACAAATTCTTGCCAAAAGCCACGCAAATTTTTGAAGTTGAAGAAGTCCATTATCCGGTTTTATTTTTTTTTAACTTAATAGGTACTTGTTTGTTTGTTAAATTAATAGATCTGAGCATCAGCTGACAAAATTTGTCCAATGCTTCGCGCATTGTTTTTTCGCGCAAAATGAAGTGTAGACTTTTGTTTACTTTTTCGCGTACAACGGTTACAACTATCAAATTTATGTCAAGATACATTTATGTTTATGTACATATGTATGTTTTTCGGCTTTTGGATTTGTCAGCTCTGAAGTTCGGTCAACCCACATTCCTCCTTTCCTCCAGCTGGCACTAACTTTGAATTTTCTTGGGGATGTGGTGGCTACCAAAGGCAAGTTGGTGCCGACTGGTCAGCTCCAATGGACCAAAGCATGGTGTGTGAGCTGTGAGCTGACTTCCTTAACTTCTAAGCAATTTGGAAAAAAAATTGTGTCCTTGAAAATAAAATTTACCTCATAAATTAGTCAAGTAAACGGACTTATGACAACTGTGAGTAATTGTCTCTCAAAGTAATGGTAAGTTTTCAATAATATTTGGTGATCACTTTACGTAGACGGAAAAATTAATTTTATCATATTTTATTATCATAAATGTGACAATCACGGACCACATTAGCCGATTCCACCCCTGATTTATTGTACTACAGGAAATCATTGCTGCATTGGCCTGTCATCAGATTTGGAGTGATTAAAATAACAATTTATTCCAAAAATGATTAGGTTATAATGTTGTCCCATTGTTTCAAAATGTTAATGTAACACAACTACTGATTTTTTGTTTTCACATTTAAATTTGTTTGTAATACATCAATAATAGTTGGTAATTATTGTAATGAAAATGAACGGTGTGGAAAAGACCGCACAAAATAAGTTGCTTTTCTAGAAAGTAAACTCAATATCTCCAAATGAGTTCAAAATATCAAAATATTATTGATACTATCTTAAAGATTTAATATAAATATTATTTTTTTAAGGTCAATTATTTCGCCCGTTATGAACTACTATTTGGAACAAAAACTAAAATCATTATTTTGCAATCGGCAACTCCAAGTCCAAATATCTCGGCTTTCCCGTGAATGATTTTGAAAATATTTAACTCATGTCTCAGTCTTCACGTCACCTTTCATTTGCTACCAAGCTCGTTCGTGTCTCTGGCCTAGCAATTGCTATGAATTTTGACTTCCAACCGAAACACATTTATCTGTCGTGCATCCCTTTCTATCATTATCCAAAGATCTTATACAGATGTTTGGATTCGAAGCCTTTCCAAAAAACCGGCGGCGCACACTGGTTGTACAACAATACCTGGTGATAAGTGAAAATAAAAATGTTGTTACTATTAAAGGGTTTTCCAATAAGAGGTGTTATTTTGAATAGCCCGCTATTTCGGTAGCTGTCACTTTTGAAGCTGTCATTTTTTGACATTTGACAAGTAGAAACTACGTCATTAATAAAAATGGAACGATACACGCTTCAACAACGCATTGAAATTATTAAAATTCACTATAAAAATGGTGAAAATTTGGCAGAGACGGTTCGTAAAACTAAAACATTTTTGGGTCGTCGTGAAGTACCTTGTCGGACCGCAATACAGAAATTGGTGGACAAATTCGAGCTGTTGGGACAAGTTAGTGATGTGAAGAATAAAACCCGTGCACGTCACTCAAGAAAAACTGAGAATATTGCTGTTGTAGCCCAAAGTGTTGAAGAAAACCCAGGTTTGTCCATTCCTCGTCGTTCTTTGGAGTTAGGCATTCCACAAACGTCATTACACCGTATTTTGCATAAAGACTTGGGTCTTAAGGCTTATAAAGTTCAGTTAACACAAGAACTCAAGCCGGCTGATCATCAACAACGTCGTGTCTTTGCTGATTGGGTCCTTGAAATGCATGAAGATGATCCGGAATTTCATCGAAAAATCATTTTGACTAATGAGGCCCATTTCCACCTCGGAGGCTACGTCAACAAGCAAAACTGTCGCATCTGGGGCTCGGAAAACCTAAGAGTTATTGTTGAAAAGCCTCTCCATCCTCAACGCGTGACTGTTTGGTGCGGTTTATGGTCCGGCGGGGTCATTGGACCTTACTTTTTCGAAAATGAGGCTGGAGCAACAGTTACGGTCAATGGATTGCGCTATCGAGAGATGATTAATGATTTTTTATGGCCGGAATTGGATGGTATTGATCTGGACAACGTTTACTTTTAACAAGACGGCGCTACGTGCCACACAAGCAATGAAACCATCGATCTTTTACGGGAAAAGTTTCCGGACCGTGTTATCTCTCGAAGAGGTGATCACAATTGGCCACCGAGATCTTGTGATTTAACACCTTGCGACTTCTTCCTTTCGGGCCACGTGAAAGATAAGGTCTACGCCAACAGCCCAGCGTCGATTCAAGACCTCAAAGGTGGAATTCGTGAGGCTATGGAGGACATAGGGCAGCCAGTTTGCTATTTTGGTTATGGAAAATTTCATGAAAAGGATATGGTCCTGTAAGCGTGGTGGTGGCGGCCATTTGGCTGATGTTGTCTTCCATTATTAACGGTATACCTTCCTCTTTATAATGAAATAAACATCCGATCATTTATCTCAAAAAATGTCATTTTTCTTTGAATATCAAAATAACACCTCTTATTGGAAAACCCTTTAGAACAAATATTAGTAGGCTTAAAGCCAAATACCCAAATAACAAGAAACAAAAAAAATAAAATTTTTAATTCAGTTATTTTAAAAATGGGAAGCTTCTCAATGTAAATGTATGAAGCTTTTCTCACTCTCGATTTTGACTTTCGCGTGTAAACAGGAGTTCATAAAGTGTCATAGTGAAATAAAAGTGAGATAATTATTTGAAGCAAATATGGCAAAGTATGCTAATGGTAAGTATTTTTAATTTCAGTGTATTTTATTAAAAAATTAGTAGGACTCTGTCACTATGAACTAAATTAGTGATACGTTTTTTGATAGTGACAAGCTAACTTTTTTTTCATTTCTTGGTCCATACAAAAAAAAGTGAGATAGAGTGACATCGTAATTTTTGTATTGGATTGGATTACTTATTACCTTGCAACTAATGCTTAATTAAAGTGCCGCCACTCAGCGCGGTAACGGTTTGTGCAAGTGCTGTTTTGCAGTACGTGATGTTTACAAAGTCAATAACCGTTCTTGAAGAAGCTGATCATAAAAAATGCATCGAATACAGCTAAACTTTTGTATCACACCTATTTAAAAAGTATAAAGATAACAAAAAAGTCCCCAGAAGGATTTTTAAAAGCTGAAGATATTTGGCTTCAAAAAGAGTTCCAAATTCAATTTCCTGAAAGTCATGCGCCAACAACCTCTAGACAAAGAAGACCTGAAAAGGAATTCCAGGAGTACGGAAATCTGTTCCTAAAAAACGCAAAATTCAAAAACTAATGCAAAGATCAGCCGAAGAATTATCATTTGCTGTTGAGTCTAAATTAAAAATAGGAGGAAAGCGTTCTCAAGCCGAAGTCGTCAAAAGGGTTGTCGAGTGTTCTTAAAAAGCTTAAAAACCCCTTAAGTCAGAATACGATCAAACCATATGCACCTGAAGAAGCCCTAGCCCTTATAACTGATTTGAAACTGACAAAACATCACTATAAGCGACTTCAAAAAAACGCAAAAGGAAGAAATGCTAATATTTACCCAGCCTACGATACTATTTTAAAAGTAAAAAAAGGAGTGTTACTCAATGAGTAACTTTTTTACCATAACCTTACGTGAAGTCAAGCTACAGCCGTTGCTAGACTTGACACTAAAACGTTTGTCTGCCGCACACCTTGAAACTTTCGAAAACCAGTTAGAAGACGGTGATACTTTATAATGTTCGTGGAAATGGGGTTCTGATGGTAGTGGAAGGCACTCGCGTTTTAAGCAAAACTTTTTAATAAATCCTGAGGCAAGAGATACCGATATTGTACCTAACATGTATAGTACCCTTAGAAATAAGAAAAATTGGTTCTAGCACTCAAAATATCTGGATGAATTCGAGAACATCTTCTCCAAGATACTTCCGGCCGTTCGAAAAGGAAAATATTGAAAAAATAGCAAGAGAGTTCAACCGTATGGAAGCCGAAATAAATTGTTTAGAAGCCACAAGAATATCATTTAACGACAAAACTGTTTCAGTTAATTCATACTTTGTTTAAAACAATGGTAGATGGCAAAACATGCAATGCTGTTTTGGAGAACAGGCTAGCTCAGTTTGCTATATATGCAAGGCATCTCCTAAGGACACGAACAATCTTGGACTTTGCCTACAAAAACCTCCTGACACCTCCGCCTATTCATAAGGCCTACAAACTCTACATGCTCACATTAGTTTTATGGAAGCACTGTTACATAAATATATCTTACAAAATTGGAAATGAAAGCTGGCATTCTAGAGGAGCTGAAGAGAAACTAGCAGTTGAAAATAGAAAAGAATTTCTACAAAATGAACTAAGGTCGGAATTGGGAATCTTAGTAGATTTTCCAAAACAAGGTGGAGGAAATACGAATGATGGCAAAACGGCCCGAAGATTTTTTAAAGATCCCCAAAAAAACCGCTGAAATAATAGGCTTAGACCCGAAACTAGTACAACATTTTTCAATTTTTTCAAAGACATTAATTCAGGTCTAAAAATTTATACTAGTAAATTCCGTGCTTACTGTTTGGACACAGCAACATTGTTTGTTTCTAAATATAATTGGTATAAAATTCCTGTAAGTGTCCACAAAATTTTGTTGCACGGTGCTGATGTCATTGAAAGTTTTCTAATCCCTATCGGACAGTTTTGGGAAATGTCTTAGAAGCTCGGCAAAAAGACTACAAAATTTTTCGAAGCGGGTTTTCATGAAAGATGTCTCGAATCGCAACCAATACTGATGTGCTCCATAACATTTTAATATCTTCTGATCCAAAGATAAGTGAATTTCGATATCTGCCAACCCGAAAGTACAAGATTACCCAGAAGTTATGGAAATGATTTTAAATTGATTTTTAAAACAAATTTCCAATCAAAATAACTAAAAAAAATAATTCAGAATTAAGTCCAGCTAATTACTGTAAATGTAAATGTAAATGGCCTGAAAATATTAGGGTTTTCCAGTTGCATTAGTCGAAATGTCATTCAGCAAACTCATAATGAGTTTTGAGTAGTAAAAACTTTAAATGTTATTTCCACATAATATTAAGCGTGTTTTTTTTCTTAATCTATATAGTCTTAGAAAAAAGTTACAAAAAATTATTTTACAAGAAACAACATTGTTTATTGGCCAACGTGATACTTACTTTTTGTATCAACAACGTTATTGCAAGACTCATAAATTTATAAATTAAAAGATCGTGTGTACTTTCATAAAAAAAAATTAGTTAATTTTATTGACCGTTTTTCTTGATATTCTTAACTTATGTTTTTTTTTTTTAAACTTAATTTAACAAAAAAAAGGGAATAATGAGTTACTTATCAAATTATATGCGCACGACGTATATGACCGTCGAACGTTTTCAATTTGATTGACCTTTAACGTAACACAGTTATTTGTTAATAAGTTATATTAAATATCAAAATATGTTCGCACAACGTATATGACCGTTGAACGATTTCAATTTGATTTTCTATTTAACACAGTTATTTGTTACTACGTTCTACATAACATCAAATTATGTTCGTGCTACGTATATGGTCGTCGAACGATTTCAATTTGATTTCTACTTCTAATACTATTTATCAAATTATATTTGTATGACGTTGAGTCAATAAACAATTTCAATTGGATTTACTAGTTTCTAAAAATTTTCTAACTACGACAAATTTATCAAATTATATTTGTTTGATTTTATCAAGCAATTTCAATTTGATTTACGCTAACCTTTTACAACTCTACACTGCTAACTGGGCAGGAACTAAAGAGACCTCCTAGTTGATTTGGCTCGCCTTTTATATGCTCATTCGCGCACTTTTTAGTGGTGCCAATTCGTGAATTTTCCATGTGGTAAGTTTCGACGAACATGAACAATAAATTAAACATTGTATTAGCTTAGATAAGAGCAAATTAATAAATGTTTAATGAACAATAAATGATGCCTTGTTAATAAACTTCATTCTTAAATTAACTAAATTCATTATTTGCAATTTATGTTTTCAATATTGCAATTTATTTGTATTCACAAAAATCGTGGTGAATATAATTCTATAAAGCTTCACGACTCAAATTACTTCTTGGCAGCATTGCTTATTCGCCATATTTTTTTTTATTCGTGCACTTCCATATTAGTGCTATCCTTGTTGATTTTACTTTCTTTCTCCCTTTTACTTACTAGGTAAATGGAAAAATTATAAATCAATTAATATTTATTAAATTATTTACGGCCATATTATTGACAATTTGTAATACTTGAAATAAAACTAGATTTCGTTAAAACTAGTTTAATTTCGAGTTTTGAAAAAATGTGTTAAAACTAGTTTTCACAATAAATCGGTATTGTTCACTTTGGAAAAAAAAACTAGTTTTAATTTTCAAACTCATTTCTAGTTTCAGACATAAAACTAGTTTTCTCGTAGTTTGACAACAAATTGAAATTAAAATTATTATTTACGTCATTTTCATGTGAAGAAAATAAAAAAAACTGTAGTTTGGAAGCCTTAAATTAAAATATAAGGTGTCCAGCGGGAAATTTTCAACTTTAAATTGCGATTATTGAAATACTAGCGGGTTGAGGTAAGCAGGAGGGGTATCATTCAAAGCGCAGGATTTGCGGAATTATTAGTCGCCATGAGGCACTGGTCAAATAATTTCATTTCGAACAACATGTTCTAGTGTTGTTGCTGACGTTGATGGTCCAGCAATAGTTCTTTTGACCATTGTGCCTTCTCGCCTGAATATTTGTACCCACGACGTGCTCGGACCATCACTTAGTCGTCGAATGTTAAAATGAGTACAAAAAGCGCGATGCGCACGTACCAGCTCTACCGCAAACGCGCGGTGCGCTCACGTGACTCATGGCGACTAACAATTCCGCAAATCCTGCGCTTTGAAAGATACCCCTCCTGCTTACCTTAACCCAATAGTATTTCGATAATCGCATTTAAAAGTTGAAAAATTCCCGCTGAACACCCTATACAAGTTGCATCTATTCACAGCAGTAGGTATTTTTGGCCGAAAGGGGCCAACGTGAAAGTGAAAGACACGCAGCAGAAAAGTGTTTCGAAAAAGCTGTGATGGAATGAAACTTAACCCCACCTGCAACATGAACACAAATCAGGCCTATGGAAAAAAAATCAAAAAAATTGACGGCGGACGGACGATCACCCTTCAACTGCCGTTCCGCTTGTGTCTCTGGAATTCGAATAAATGTGGGAACTTACTTAAACAACGCATCACACACTATAGGCCTAGTTGCTGACGGTAGGCTGGGATACCCGCACTGTATCTCCAACATTTTATTCGAAGCTTCCGGAAGCCATAAACCGGAGCAGAATCATTACTTTCTGCCAAGATAACAAGATCTGTTGAAGGACACTTTTCCCTATTAAATTCAAATAGCTTGTACACTTTATATTTGCTTCTCATCGTCTATTTGGTATTTCTAGGTGTGGCTTCACCAAATCCACAACACGCTCAAAAGTGCGCTTTGTCAACCTGAAGCGTTGATAAAACGACAAATCGTCCCATTCATCAACGTTTGCATGGCTGCGCAAAGTCAATGGTTGCCGGCACTCATAAGGTTCGCTATCAGAAAATAAAAAGTCTTCGAAGAGCAAATTGTCTTCTTCTTGCTATAAGAAACTCTATATCCCTAATTCGTGGAACAATGCATAACGTGCCATTTGTCAAATTTTTAAAGTGAAATGCTGAATTTTATATGAATAATATGAATCAACGCCAAAACTAGTTTTAAAGCTCTTAAAACTAGTTATTTCTGGTTTTGTACATTTCGAGTTTTATCCAAAACTAGTTTTAAGATTTTAAGTTTTAAATGTCAAAACGTTTTTGAATAATACCGATTTGTGCAAAACTTGAAACTCGAAACCTTTATAGAACTAGTTTTCCCGTAAAACTAGTTTTGAAATCAGTCAATAATATGGCTGTTAATGTTTTAATAATTTAATACAAAATTCATTTTCTTCATGTAAAACTTTCTATACTGAGTGTACTTCATTAACTCTGTGTTTAAAGTTTTACGTCAAACTGACATGGTTTGCTCGCGCGTGTCTTACCCGGATGTTTTTCATCAATTTGTTTATAAATTATTCGTGGTTTTGTTTATTGTTTTTGTTTATTGTTTTTGTGTAAAATAATATGTAAGTTGTGTCCTACATACTTCCAATGTTTATTGTGTAAATTTTATTAAAATAATAGTGTTTATTTTAATACGAAACAATTCAATATTTTGGAGGTTATCTTCATTTACCTCCTTCGTATTAAATTTCATATGTTTTCATGTTTATGTGTTATTTAAGTGTCTTTGATTGTTTTTAATTTGTTCTAATGTAATATATTGCTTAATATATAACCTTGGAAAATATAGTGTGAACCTAGTTTACAATTGTGACTTGTGTCAAGGTTCTGCTTACGTGTTTTTTGTGCTATTTTGTTTAATTGTGTTACTTGTTTACTTTAATAATTTCTAATAGCTTTTAATTAATTATCCTTTTTTTACTTTTAGGTTGTGTGTACCTACTTTCCATTTGGTGGTGCTCTTATAGACAACAATTTTTTTTGTTGTCTTCGGATTTATTGAATATGATTATAGGGTGAGTTTGACATGTTTTTTTCATTTTGGAACATTTAGTAATTTTCTATTTTTTCATTTCAGATGCTGTTTATATTTTTAAGTTATGTTAGATATTTTAAGTATTTTATGTCATTATGTTAATTTAAGTTTTAGTTATTCATAATGTATCATATATCATGTAATCTAGGTTTAAGATTTTTCAAAAATATGTACAAATTATGTTATTAAATTCATTTTTATTAAACTTAGGGTATTCGAAATTACATCTTGTTTTTTAATTCAATTTTTTTTTTTACAAAGTTTACATTTAATGTGTATATGGTTCAACAACATAAACTGAGTCTGTAATTAATTTGTTGATTTTGATTTACATATATCAAGGTATATGTCCTAAGCCTGTATAAAATATGGACATTTATCAAGGCTTGTTCTCAATTTAAATAGATATTCTATCCAGTCTAATAAAATGTAAAGAAAATAAGACCTGATACACATCTAGGCTAACGATAAGCTGTATAGTTTAGTTGCTATGGTATTTTATTAGGTGTTTTACTTTAAATTCAATAGAGAATACATTCAATATTCATTTCAGCTATTGTTGTTTCATATTAAATATTAAATTTCATTTTTGATTAAAAATCTCATTTTATAGGTACTCATAATGTAAGAAGATCGTAAAAAATTATGTAGGTAGATACTATTTATCATTGGCTTAAAATATTCCCCTTAAAGTTAACTCGATAATAAAAGCATCCTCCAGATTATAATCTCGAAATGTTGTTCGCTGTAATAACAGTCGTTTATATGCAATTGTTTTTATTTAACTTTAAGTTGCAAAAAAAGACAAAGGTCAGAAGTAAAAGATTGACTTAATCATCCAAAGTCATAACATGGTAAGGTTGGCTACCGTTCTAACACCACTATATCTACCTGCTTCTGCTATACCTATATTCATTTTACACCAAACAGCTTTATTACAAGTTAACAATTTTATCAATTTTCCAAATCAGCCTCTCTCCAAAGTCCCGGATGGTTGAGCATGAGCATTTACCGGAGTCAGAACCGCAAATTTTTGGTTCAATAAAAACTGGATAGCAATTTAATTGCCAATTTCTATTGTTGCTATCTACATTCTACAAGAAAAGCTTCACTTCAAATCCTGATTCTGGGTTTCGTCGCGCTACATAAAAAAGCACACTTGCCCATGCCCACAACCAGCCATTCCTTTTTGACCACATAAAATGGCTCGAATTGGAAGCAATCGTATAATTTCATTTCATTTCAAAATAAGGCACAACAACAACAGGAACAAAAAAAAAATAAAAAAAAAAAAAAAAAAACAAAAAGGGAACCCCAATGTAGGTATTAAAGCGGAAAACTATAAAAACCAATAGTTTCTCCCTCGATGTGTTAAAAAGATATGGGAAACAATTTTCAACATTGTTATGGGCTTAAGTGCTGCAGTGTGCAAAAAGGTCGATGAACATAAAAAAGAACGTAGCTATGCAAGGTCTATAATATAGGTCGCTGCTGATATGGTCCTGGCCTGTCCTGGCCTGGCCAATGGGCTTCGGGGTAGGGTGATATACTATAAACCTATACGTTCTTTTGCTTAGTATTCTGGAACTTTAGTCCATAAAATGGGTTACTTTTAATTCATGGCGCAATAACGCAGTCGAGTTATTGAGATACCTACCAGAGAAATGATCATAAATAAACTATTAGTACCGCTCTATTGATCTTAATACATATTTCCGTTCTAATCGGTATGGTGTGAAGTTTGAAGGCATTTCATTGAATGAAGAAATCATTAATTCACAGAAGACAAAAGTTATACAAATTTAATTTTAAGAATTCAACGTTCCATCGCTGGCTGGTTGATTATTTTCTGCGTGTTGAAGGCAGCAATCTACTCTTACGTGGGTTAAGGGCCTTTCAAAGTCCTATAAAATAAATCATAAATTTAAATATACATAGGTGGTAACCAGTAGTATAAATTCTATTTTATTGTAATTTTCTGGGCCTTAACATCTTAATTTGACATTTTATCACATGAAGTATAAATGAGGTAGAGTGGAATGAAAAAGCACGAACTTCTCGAATAAGAGGAAGTGGAAACGTTTAGAGCCCATTATCTATAAAATAAAGGTGTCTTTTACATGGATAGGTTAGGTATAGGTTACCATAACAAAATAAGACCCAGGTTATTATAAAGGGTCTTACAATAGGTACTTCCGAACTTTGACAGTTGATAGCGGCCATATTGTTGAAGCTACATCTGTCAAATATTGGCTGTCATTTATTCAGTCCATGGATGGATTTATAGCGTCCAAAAACACGTACAAATGATAAAATTGTTTTATTAAAATGGGTGTTCTGTTTGGGGGACATTTGGCGTGCTTTGCTCATTTACGGTCATCTTCGGCGAAGAGGCCTATTTCTGGATGAATGAGAGGCGAGCGCTATTAGTCGATGATTACCGACTTCTTTTGGCCTGAATTGGATGATATGGACACTAACGACATGTGGTTTTGACAGGTGGAGCTAGGTGCCACACAGCTCACGCCACATTCGAAATTCTGCACGAGCGATTAGAAGGCATGGTCATTTCACGTGGAGGTGATGTGATCTGGCCACCGAGATCATGCGCTTTGACTCCGTCAGACTTTTCTTATGGGGTTTTCTGAAGTCACATGTCTATTCAAATAAGCTACAAACCATCACAGTGGTCCTCAAAGCCAACATAACTCATGCCATCGGTCAAATTCTGCTTGATTTATGCGCCAGAGTCATGGAAAATTGGATATTTCGGATGCGCACCACCCAGAGAAGATGTGGCAGACATTTGAACGATGTTATATTCCATACATAATGGCATGGATAGGCCTTTCAAAGGAATACAAAATTTCGATGATATCTCACCATGCCATATAAAACAATCCAAGAGTTTCGACAAGAAGCTTATCTGCTCAAATGGTTATAAGCAGACAGTCATTGCAGTCAATTATGCACAATGATTTGGACTTATTCCCATATAAAATTCAAATGGCCAACAAACTGAACGCAGCAGACTTGCCGATTCGCTTGGAATTTTGCCGGAAGAATATTCAAATGGTGGAAGAGGACGGAAACATGTTGAACTGTCTTTTTATGTCTGACGAGGCCCATTTCGATTTAAACGCAACATAATCAAAGAAAATTGTCGAATATGGAGTGCTTCCAAACCACAGGTGTGCAGTCTCATCACGCTGCATTTTCGGGCCCTACTTATTCGAAAAAAA